>PVJS01000658.1:17298-120143 GCA_004027185.1 Glis glis | reverse complement strand
TTTTTAATTTTTTTTTGTGGTACCGGGGATTGAACCCAGGGGCATTCTACCTCCAAGCTACACCCCCGGCCCTATTTTTTTATGCTTTATTTTTTGAAACCGGGTCTCACGAAGTTGCAGAGGGCCTCACTAGGTAGAGAGAGACAGAGAGAGACAGAGAGAGAGAAAGAGAGAGAGAGAGATAGACCGATCAATCGATCGATCAATTGCGCACGCGCGCATGCGCGCTGAGGTTGGCCGGGAACCCGGATCCTCCGGTCTCCGCCTCCCAAAGTACTGGGATTACAAGCGTGCGCCACCACGCCCGGCGTGTCAATGTTGTTTTTAAGGCAACCTGTTTAAGGCCATTTGTTACTAGGAAACTAGAACATTCTCCTAATCACAAAACCCAGTCTATTTCTCATTTTCCTTGGCTTAATGAAGACATTTCACTAAGTTGCGGAGGGCCTCACTAAGTAGCTGAGGCTGGCCGCGAACCCAGATCCTCCTGTCTCAGCCTCCCAAGTACTGGGAATACAAGCATGCGCCACCACGCCCGGCATAACTCTACCTTTTATAACAAAATTCCTGCTTTGGATTTTCAGACTCCACTAACTTCTTCATGAGTGCCTCTTTTCCTCTTTCACCCTATTTTGGGCTTAATCCAAAGTCTTTTGCTCTTCTCCTGCAGAGACTGCCGCTACTTTTGTGATTTCATACACTGCTTCTATATAGATTGCTCTAAACCTGAATCTTCATCTGTGACCTATATTTTGAGCTTTAAATCCTAATTTTTAATAAAAGTAATTTTTAGCCGGGTGTGGTGGCGCATGCTTGTAATCCCAGTACTTTGGGAGGTGGACACCGGAGGATCCGGGTTTGCGGCCAGCCTCAGCTCTCTCTCTCTCTCTCTCTCTCTACTTAGTGAGGCCCTCCGCAACTTTGTGAGACTTGGTTTCAAAATAAAGTATAAAAAATAGGGCCGGGGGCGTAGCGCAGAGGTAGAACGCCCCTGCGTTCAATCCCCGGTACCGCAAAATAAATAAATAAATAAATACATAAATAAATAAATAAAAATAAATAAATAAATAAATAAATAAAATAAAAGTAATTTTTAAATTCTGTATTTTATATTTTATTTTTATAGGCATTTTTCTAGCAAGAGTGACACTGCCACTTATATGCTAAGCACTTTACATATGTTAACTTGTTAAATATTCATAACACCCTTATGATGCTGTTACTCTTATTCTTCCCCAATTTAAAAGTAAGGAAGCTGTGTGAGGCACTGAGTGGTTAAAAGACTTGCCCAAATTCCCCACCACCAAATTATTTGGGTCTTCCCCAAGGCTGAAACCACTCTCAAGGGGCTAGCCCAGCAACAGGTGCAGTCACAGCTATTTAGATGCAACCATTATGGAAATTAGTTTCATGTTACAGATGACAAATTAGACATTACAACAGAAGAACTGGTAATACTTTTAAGAGAGAAGAATTTCTTTTTTTATGTGCTTTTATTGGTGCATTATAGTCTCACATCACAAAGAGAATTTCTAAAAAAGTTTAAAATTTGTATAGAAGGAAATGCTAGTATTTCATCCTTAATATTGCTTAAAATATCAGAATATTTTCTGATGTACAATTATATCATATTATCAGTACTTTTCTGGTGTCAGGAAAGAATCAAACTATAAGATGCCTAGTTTTGTTAAGTGGTCATACTTAAAGTTTGGCTAAGTGAAGATAAGCACACTTAATAAAAAGTGCATTTAGGACAAATAGGTGCAGAGAATTATTTCACCATGATAATTAAATAGAATTTAAATTGGTTGTTTATTAAGGTAAATAAGAGTTTGTCTCTAAATCAAGGAAAATATTACTGGGAATAAAGATGTCATCAAAAGTATACGAATTTCACAATTGGTAGAAATTTAACATATAGTTTAATATCTTCTCAATGAGATAATAACCTCATGTGTGTTTCTTCTTAACTAAAAATATATATGCAAATTATTTGGGCCTCTCTATGGCTAAAACTATTCTCCAAAGGGCCCCTTCCAGAATTCAAGAGAAAGACCATAGGATCCAGGAACTAAAACCATTATTTCATAAAATATTCCTTTTTAAACATTAGTATTGGAGTAGAATATCCTCATTTAATTTATAAGCAAATCATGATACATAGGGCTTATTGTTGATAAGGATTTTATTTAATATATATTTCTACAGACTTACTATGTGCAAATATTTTGGTAAGTGGCCTTTTAAAAGTTCTATTTCTCATTTAAAAGCAAAAGACTAAATAATATAAAATTAGTTTAAAAATAAAAACAAATATTTTTTCAAAGCAACAGTAAAAAATACTACCCAGCAGTATGATCAAGGCCAAAGCAAGTGCCTCTGTAATAAATAGCAACAGAAACTTAACAAGTAGAAAGATGCAGAAATAATCCAAGGGCTTCTTAATTGTAGCTTAAAGTGTCTAAAAAATTTCACCACCAGAGAGAATAAGACATGGCATCCAAAAGAGGGACACGTAATTTGTTTGTGCATTGGCAGGCAGCATCAACTGTTCTTGCCCCCATCAGCAGCAGCAGCAGCATCAACATCAGCAGCAGCAGCAGCAACAGCAGGCTCTCCTGGTTCTGAACACCTCCCCTTAGCCCCAAGCTTTTGGCTACTGGCTATGAATTATCAGTTTGCCTCCATTAAAAAGCTATTGTATTTAGAAGAAATTTCTGTGTGTGTGTGTGTGTGTGTGTGTGTGTGTGTGTGTGTGTTCCTTTTCACTTGAATTCAACCAGGCAATTCTCTAAATGAAGTTGGTGTCCTAACTTAAAAATATATCCTGACTCTCATAAATGTTTCTTATATGGGCAAACTCTAATAAACTTTTTCAAATGGAAATTTATGCTGTCAACTCATTTTAAGTGTCATCCAAACTTCTAATCTAAACATGAATTCCAAATTCTTTGGTACTTTCTTGATGATCATATGATTAGAATAGACAAATGAGCAAAAATTCTGAAATATCTACACAATTTAGGTTTTCACATGTTTTATTTTAGATGAGACCACTGAATATTAAAGAATGTGCTGGACTTTGTCCCTGGTTCTTAGAAGGTAGCCTCTAAATCCTTGAAATTTCCCCATGCTAGGAGTCTTGTTTGTGGTGGGCTAAAGATAGTTCATTATTTTTAAATTATTTTCATTAACACATATTAATTGAACATATTAATGTGAGTGTGGTATTTCCATACTTGCAGTGCATTACTATTCTACTTTTAGATCAACTTTATTTCATCTTCCTCCTATGAGAACATGCAATATTTGTCTGTGTCTGGCTTATTTCACTTAACATAATGTCCTCCAATTCCATGCATTCTGCTGCAAATGATAGGATTTCATTCTTCTGTAATGGCCATTGTGTGTATACCATGTTTTCTTTATCCATTGTAGTTTTAATTTATATTTCCCTGATGGCTGATGAGCACTGTGTGTGTGTGTGTGTGTGCGCGCGTGTGTGTGTTACTGGAGATTGAATCCAGAGGCATTCTACTTCCAAACTATACCTTATGCCCTATTTTATTTCTTAGTTTGAAAAAGAGTCTTGCTAGCTTGCTGAGAGTCTCACTACATTGCTGAGGCTGGTCTCGAACCTGCAGCCCTCCTGTCTCAGCCTCCCAAGTATTGGGATTACAGGCATGTGCCACCATGCCTGGCTTGATCTGCACTTTTTCATATATTTATTGGCTAGTTGCATTTCTTCTTTTGAAAAGTATCTATGTGGATCATTTGCTCATTTTTATTTTTTTCTGGTACTAGGGATTAAACCCAGGGGTATTCTACCACTGAGATACACATCCAGCCTTTTGTGTGTGTTTTGAAACAGTCTCACTGTAGTGTAGTGGAAGAAGTTTAGGGGAGGGTGTTAGGGAAGGGAAAAGGGAGGATTGAAGAACTGTAAATAGTTCAAATGCTATGGCAACATGTGAAGGTATTACTACCAATTTCACTAACGTGTGGGGAGGGAGGAGGAGTGGGTTGGATGCGGAGGAAAGCACACCAAGAGCTATGTGCGTGAACACTTTCATTACATTGAACCTATGGTATATAATTGCAATGCACTAATAATTAAAAAAGAATGTCATTGGTTTTTTATAAGGATTGCATTGGACCTGTAGCTCACTTTAAGTAATATGGACATTTTAATATTAACTCTTCCAATCCATGAACATGGGAGGTTTTCCTATTTTTGTGTATATATTCAGTTTCTTTCATTAGTGACTTATAATTTTCATTCTGTATATACCTTCACATCCTTGGTTTAGCTTATTCCTAGGTATTTTATTTTTTGTAGCTATCACGAATGGGACTTCTTTCATGATTTTTCTCAGCAAACTCATTTTCAGTGTGTAGAAAAACTACTGATTTTTGCGTGTTGATTTTATATCCTGCTACTTTACTAAACTCATCAGTTGTAATAGTCTTTTGGTAAGTCTTCAGGTTTTCCTCTCTACATACTCTACCATCTACAGACAGGGATGGTTTGACTTCCTCCTTCCTTATTAGTATGCCTTTTATTTCTTTCTCTTGCCTAATTGCTCTGGTTAAAACTTCTAGTGCTATATTGAACAAAAACAGTAAGAGTGGACTCTTATATCTTATTCCTGCTCTTTCAGCTTTTTTCCCATTCAGTATGTTAGTTGAGGGTTTGTTATATATATAACCTTTAGTGTTTTGAGGTATGATCCTTCTATACCTAATTTGTTCAGGGCTTTTATCATGAAGAGATACTGAATTTTATCAAAAACTTTTTCTGAATCTACTGGGATGATACAATTTTTATCTTTCATTCTGTTGATATGATGAATTACACTTAATGACTTGCATAACCATTCCAGCATCCCTGGGATGAAACCATCTTGATCACGGTGTGATCTTTCTGATGTGCTGTTGAATTTAATTCGTTAGTATTTTGTTGAGAATTTTTGCATCTGTGGTCATCAGGGATATTGGCCTATATTTTCATGTGTATTCTTGTCTAGTTTTGGCAGTAGGATAATGTTGGCCTCACAGGAGTTTGGAAGGGTTACCTTCCTTTCAATTCTTTGGAATATTTTGAGGAGTACTGGTGTGAGCTTTTCTTTTTTTTTTTTTTTGTGGTACCGGGGATTGAACCCAGGGGCACTCTACCTCCGTGATACACCCCCGGCCCTATTTTTTATACTTTATTTTGAAACTGGGTCTCACGAAGTTGTGGAGGGCCTCACTAAGTAGAAAGAGAGAGAGAGAGAGAGAGAGAGAGAGAGAGAGAGAGAGAGATCTGAGGCTGGTCACGAACCCGGATCCTCCGGTCTCCGCTCCCAAAGTACTGGGATTACAAGCGTGCGCCACCATGCCCGGCTTGGTGTGAGCTTTTCTTTAAAGTTTGGTAAAATTCAGCAGAAAAGCCATCTGGTCTTGAATTTTTCCTAAAGATAACTTAAAAATAATGTAATGTCTCAGGATGAGGGGTAGACATATCAGAAAGACCAACTATTTGACAGAGTTGGAATTTTAAGCCATGTGACATCAGCCTGAAAGCTGGGGAGGGGATGGTATATAGAGAATTTCAACTGTATGGCCAATGATTTAGTCAATCACACATACGCAATGAAGCTCCATAAAACTCTGGACACCCCCCTAGATAATAAGTATCACATATAAATGTTCTGGGAGGGTGGCATATTCTAACTCCATGGGGAGAT
Organism: Glis glis; assembly: GCA_004027185.1. NCBI lineage: Eukaryota > Metazoa > Chordata > Mammalia > Rodentia > Gliridae > Glis > Glis glis. The sequence goes on along the minus strand of PVJS01000658.1, from coordinate 114,414 downwards.
AACCTGTAAGCTTTAGGGGTCCTCCCAGACTCCTTGGTTGGTTCTTATTTGTACGGTTTTTGCTATAATAAACTATTATAATTAAAGTTTTTTCTTGAACTCTGGGAATTTAGTCAATGTTACCAACTAGTGGGATGTGAATATAACTCTGGAACCTCCTAATTTTGCAGCTAGTGTTTGAAGTGGGGGCAGTGGTGTAGAGAACTGTACCGTTAACCTACGATATTAGTCTAACTCTGGGTAGTGGTGGAATTATATTGCAAAGACTTCGCCACATTTATTGTTACCTGTGGTTATTCTTTTTTTTTTTTGCGGTACCGGGGACTGAACCCAGGGGTGTTCTACCTCCGCGCTACACCCCCGGCCCTATTTTTTATACTTTATTTTGAAACCAGGTCTCACAAAGTTGCAGAGGGCCTCACTAAGTAGAGAGAGATAGACAGGGAGAGAGAGAGAGAGAGCTGAGGCTGGCCGCGAACCCGGATCCTTCGGTCTCCGCCTCCCAAAGTGCTGGGATTACAAGCGTGCGCCACCACGCCCAGCCCTTACCTGTGGTTATTCTTATCCTGAACTGCTTTCATATATCTCTACGTTCATATAGGAGTTGTGACCACTGTTGTTGTTGTTATTTGGTACTGGAAGTTGAATCCAGAAGTATTCTACCTCAGAGCTACATCCCCAGTCCTATTATATTTTTTATTTTGAAATAGGGTCTTGCTAAGTTGCTGAGGGACCTCCCTAAATTGCTGAGGCTGGCCTCGAACCTGTGATCCTACTGTTTCAGCCTCCCAAGTACTGGGATTACAGGTGTGCATCACCATGCCCCGCTTTTGACCATAAAAAGGCAAACTTACTTTGCATTATGTAATGGGGAAAATCCCACTATAATTATAGTTATTACTGATTATTTCCTTTTTTTGCGGTACTGGGGATGGAACCCAGGGGCATTCTAACTCCGAGCTACACCCCCAGCCCTATTTTTATTCTTTATTTTGAAACAGGGTCTCACTAAGTTGCGGAGGGCCTAAGTAGCTAAGGCTGGCTGCGAACCCGGATCCTCTGGTCTCAGCCTCCCAAGTACTGGGATTACAAGCATGTGCCACCACGCCTGGCTATTACTGATTATTTTTGAAGTAAATAAAATATCAGACATATTTTCATCCACAAACTTTATTAACTATATTCCATAGGCACATTTTAGATGTCAGGATACAAAGATAAAGCACAGTTCCTATCAGGGAACTTACAACCCATTAAAAATTCAGATAAACCACTATAGTGGAATTAATAAGTGCTATAAAAAAACACAACACAGGAAGGATGACAATAGCAGATGAGTGGATGGATGAAAGAAGCAGAGGCATGGAAGTCACTACTGACCAATGTCAGAATTAAAGTATAAGAACTGAGTAAGAAATGGCTAGGAGGAAAGGGTAAGTGAGTGGCAAGGAAGGGAGAGTGGAGTGCTTCCTAAGGCCTGATGTAAAGTTGAACAGCACACAGGAGAGGCAGGAGTTGTGGTTAAAACAGAAACACTGGGCAAAATTACAAAATTACATATACACTGTGTCATATTTATTTGCATTTTATCTCTAATGTAGTGTGAAAGCAATGAAGGATTTCAAGCAGGGAAATAAAAGATGTGTTTCAGAAAACAAACATTTTGGGAGCAGTGATGAAGAGATTAAATGTTAGATGAGATGGGAATAGTCAGAAGTGATGAGGCCTTGGAATTAGGACAGAGGAAGGAGTAGAATCAAGAGATACTAAGAAGGTAAAACTGTATTCGATTTTACTGAATTTGAGGAGATAGGACTAGTAAAGCATTACTGGTTTAGATGATGCTTCTTTTCACTAAAGGGAAAACAGGAAGAAAAGCATATACAGCGGGAAAAGGAGAGTTGGGGGAGGGAGGCGGGGGGGAGGGACACCAAGAGCTGTGTGCATGTATGTTAACACCAAACTGATACTCATTGTGATGTGAGACTACAATGCACCAATAAAAACATAATTAAAAAAAGGAGAGTTCAGTTTAGCACATATTGAGGTGCTATGGGACATCTAAGTACAACAAACACATAGATGAATATACAAGATGGCAGCTCAGGAAATAAATCCCCAATGAAAATACAAACCATGATTGTACTGAACAACGGAGTCAAAAGCTGCAGAAAGAGAACTAGTAGTAGTGTGGTTCCTGCTATAAAAACATACAGATCATTAGAGACCATTGCAAGAATAGTTCCACTGTCGTGTGGATAGAAACCAGATAAAATGGATTAAGAAAATAGCAGGAATAAAGAATTTGAGATGATCATTAAACATTTTTTCCCCAAAACACTTGTATATGAAAAGGAAAAGTATTGGGAAGTAGCTAGAAGGGGGAAATGATTAGAGGAAGATTGTCCTGACTGTTTTTAAGATAGGGCATTCTAATATGCGGAAGGAAAAAAGCTAGTGAAGATGGAGTAGTGAAAATTATGGAAGTGGATAACAGATGCAGTAAGGTCTCTATGAAAGCAGAAGTAATTCAGAAAAAGGATAGATGGGTATATGTTTAAAAAGATGAGGAATACTAGGTTCTGAGTAAAAACAAAATGGTGGGAGGGAACAATTAAAACTTACAACTTGAGCCGGGCATGGTGGCGCACCCTTGTAATCCCAGTACTAGGGAGGCTGAGATAGGAGGATCACAGGTTCACGGCCAGCCTCAGCTACTTAGTGAGGCCCTCCACAACCTAGTGAGACCCTGTTTCAAAATAAAGAATAAGAAATAGGGCTGGGGGTGTAGCTCGGAGGTAGACACCTCTGGGTTCAATCTCCAGTACTGCAAAAAAAAAAAAAAAGTTACAACTTAAACTACTTACAGGGGCAGGAAATTCACTGACAATGGGAATTCTACTGAGCCTGATAATATTTGAAAACAATACAAAACAAGCAATAGTTTATGTACATTCTCTGTAGAAAATACCATGCACACGTTACAAGATCAAAGGGTAGAGATATTTCTACATCATGTTTCCTTTTCTATTAATAATGAACTACTGCAGAGGTATACTTAACAATACTTTTTTTTTTTTTTTGCGGTACCGGGGATTGAACGCAGAGGCGTTCTACCTCCGCGCTACGCCCCCGACCCTATTTTTTTATGCTTTATTTTTGAAACCGGGTCTCACGAAGTTGTGGAGGGCCTCACTAGGTAGAGAGAGAGAGAGACAGGGGGGGAGAGAGGAGAGAGAGAGAGAGAGAGAGAGGGAGGAGAGAGGAGAGAGATAAATCGCGCGCGCGCGCCCCCGCGCATGCGCGCCGAGGCTGGCCGCGAACTCGGATCCTCCGGTCTCCGCCTCCCAAAGTACTGGGATTACAAGCCTGCGCCACCACGCCCGGCTTAACAATACTTTAATTAGCAATCACTAACCATTTGTCTTTGAAGCATTTCCTAAAAACAGACCAAATGGATTGAATTTGTTCTGTGACTAAAATTTTAGGACTCTGTTAGTTTTCATGAAGAAAAAAAAAAACAACCACTCTGAAATCATATTGTTAAGTTTCTGGCTAGAATTCTCACAAGGTAAGTGACTCATTCCTGTATGTCAACCCTACCTGATTCAAATTTATGCCTCTGCAAATTTCAAATTATCCATATGATGGACCTTCAAGGTTGCCTGCAAACTAGGAAATTAAATCCAAAATACTAAGTGTCTATATTCTCTCTGTTTCTTTCTTTCTTTCTCTCTCTCTCTCTCTCTCTCTCTCTATCTCTCTCTCTCTCTCTCTCTTTGTGGTACTGGGGATTGAACCCAGAGGCATTCTACCTTCATGCTACACCCCCAGCCCAATTTTATTTCTTATTTGGAAATGGTTGGTGAGAGTCTCACTACTAGGTTGATGAGGGTCTCACTACTTGCTAAGGTTGTCCTTGAACCTGCGATCCTCCTGTCTCATCCTGGCTATTTCTTTCAATCAAAAGAACTATTAGTGAAAATTTTCCAGTTGTGAAAATAAAAAGAACACTGACTCTACCTCCTAAGTATACAAACTCCATTGTCAAATCTGCAAAATAATTACTGTAAGAGGGCATTTGCTATAAGATGTAGGAATGGAAACACAGAAAGGCACCACTTTATGTCTGAGACTGTAAGAAAGGTTTCCTGGAGAAGAGAACATTTAAGCTAACTTGAAAAATAAATAAAAAGACATCTGACAGATGGTTGTGGGGGTTCTCCAGAGTGGGAACTGAACATGCTAAATGGTGACGGAAAGAAATACCTGATTTCTGGAGAGGGAGTTCAGAATGGCGAAAGTAAAAGGTGTACAACAGGAAAATAGAGAAAAGACTGGAAAGATAGGCAAAAATCTAAGTAAGATGGACCTGTATACTAGTCTAAAGAATTTGACGTTTTTTTATATATTATAGGAGTACTGAAAACTCTTAAGGAGATTATATAATAAAATTTCTTTTCAGACAAAACACGATTGCAGTACAAAAGATGGGTTAGGGCTATACTTGAGACAGGGAGACCAGTTAGGCTACTTCACAGTGTAGGTGAAAAGTGACAAAGGTCAGAATTAAATCTTGAGTAGAGGTCATATAAAGTATTGGAAAGATTCAAGAAATATTTTGGAGACAGAACTGACAAGACATAGCAATTGATTGGGGTAGGGGTGAGGTTAGCTCTCGGGTGACTCCTTGTGTGACTAACTAGGTGGAGAAACTAGTACATCAGTGCCACTGTAGTTCAAGACAACAAACTAACTTGAAACAAATCTGAATGGGGCCCATGTTATAACTGGAATTTTTTTTGTATTATTACTATTAAAATTTTAATTATTTAGCATTACCAAAAATGAGTAAAGAATAAATGAGACCTTAATTATAAACATCAAAATTTTAAAGATAGATTGCTATAAAGGGATAAACCTAGGAGAACTGACATCTAGTCAAATATATCCACACAATGCAAAGAGGCTGAACTCTTCCAGGCTCTCAGGAACAGCAACTGAACTATAGCTTAAATGGTGCTTTTAACAAATAGGAAAAAAAAATGAGAAAGTCAGTCCAGAAAACAGGGTTCACAAAAGAAACTTACGAATATGGGTTTCAAAAGAATTCCATTAACTAGTGCGCTGTGTGGAAGACAGATATTTTCTTATGTCTTCCTTTATAGTTATACTCAACTTACCTGTTTGGATTTTATATTCATCAAGTAATCTTCAAATTGATATATGAAAAGAAGGATATCTTAATTTGGAATATCTATTACCTCTCTCTAAAACCCAACAGAAATGGACAAAATGGCAGCTAGATTTTTGTATTCCAGAAACAGGTTAAACGTAGTATTAGTCCATTCTGGGTATCCTGAAAAATTAACATGTTTGTAAGGATGTAGGCCATCTGCAATGATGTCCCATCTACAAGCTGTGCTCCCTGGACAACATCCGACCAATACAATCCACCCAAACCATGACAGAAATAGACATAGGTTATCTGGTGACCAGTCTTCAAAACCATAAAGAATCCAGAAAGAGCTCCCATGTATCACCTAGATATTATAAAGAAAATAGAATTAGATCAAGTTAGTTGAGCAATATCCATTTAATTATGCTTCCCCATCCCAGTTTCCTAACTTATTGCTTATATTTCTATTATAGCATGAATTACTGTACATACTGTATTATTTCTATGGAGCACAGCTATTTATGATGTCTTCTTACTTGAATACAATCTCTAGATGGGAAATGGTGACTTATGCTTCTCTTCATTCCTGAGAGTACACAGAACATAACCTTCAGCATGATAATTAAATATTTGCTGATTGAACAAGGCACAAATAAGGCCAATTAAATATCACAGGGCTTCAAATGAGTTGTGGAAGGAATTAAGCTAAATCCCTGAATGTGATGGAACACACGCGTGTGCAAAAATGTGATCCACTAAAAGTAAGTAGCTCTCAGAAGGCCTTTTGGGAAGAAAGTGTAAAAATATTCCTAATGATTTGCAGAAATAAGTAATAATCTCAACTGTCTCTGCCTGTTTATTTCTATGTTTAGCTGGTTGTAAGAGGGAAGAAGAAAAACCCCCCAGCTGCTTCCAGTTTTCTTGAAATTTTACCAAGAATTTTATGTTTACAGTCATCAAAGGTTATGACAGACCAAAAAAGGCTAAAAGAGCTTTTAAGGGAAACACTTCTTTATGGCTTTAAACATTCCTAAAATGAATAATGTAGAGTATGTTAATTTGGATCTGAATTTATTTTTATTTTCATGACATCTGACATAAACTTCTAAAAGTAAGAAGTAGGTTCCAATTTGAATCACCATTAGGTTTTAAATCAATCCCTGCCTCTCCTTCCCTCTTTTAATTGTGTTTTTGGTCATTGCTATGATTTGGTTTTTAAATGTTCACCGTATGCTAAATGCTTGGTCACCAACCTGTGATACTATTGGCAGGTGGTAGAACCTTTAGGAGGTAGGGCCTCACCTCGTAAAAGGAAGTTAGATCATTGGGGGTGTGCCCTGAGAGGGGACACTAGGACCCTTCCCCCACCCCTTTGCTTCCTGGCTACCACGAGGTAGAGCAGCATCCTTCGCCACATGCTTCCACCATGACATACTGTACTGCCACAGGCCCAAAGCAATGTGGTCAAGTAACCATGGGCCGAAATCTATGAAACTGTAAGCCAAAATAAACTTTCTCTCTTTATAAGGTGACTCTCAAGTATTTTGTCACAGTGACTGAAAGCTAGTAGTCATCTACATTGATTTATGTAATATATACATCGAAACTTAACTTTGCCATGGAGTATAGTCAAGACTGATTATTACCTCATGTATAGATCACTACAATAGCTTATGAAATCACTTTCCTGTTTCTAGCCTCTACCCTGTTGGTTCATTACCATATCTTGATCTGCCTGCTTGTTAAGTAGCACTTTTACCAACATATTTTACAACTATTCATCTAGTGTCTAATATGAGCTATAACTATAGTGGTGTTAGAGAGAATAAAAACAGAACAAAAATTGCCCTTGCTTTTTTTTTTTTTTTTGCAGTACCAGGGATTGAACCCAGGGCCGTTTTACCTCTGAGCTACACCCCCGGCCCTATTTTTTTATACTATACAAGCGTGCATCACCATGCCTGGCCCGGCATTATTTTTTATTTTGAAACAGGGTCTCACTAACTTGCTGAGGCTGGCCTTGAACCTGCGATCCTCCTGTCCCAGCCTCCCAAGTACTGGGATTACAAGCGTGCGCCACCACGCCCGGCTTGCCCTTGCTTTTAAAATCTAGTCTAACTAGAAAAATAACATGTAATAACACTAAGATATTTAAATAAATCAATAAAATACTAAAGGAAATGAAAAGATGAAGGAAAGAAAATAACTGTAGCTTAGGAGCGGTAGCAAAGCACCATAAATGAAGGGCTTCTGAACTAAAATTAAAAGATTAAGATTCCCATGAGATAAAGTAGGAAAGTAGTATTACAGGAATAGGCAATAACACTAAGCAAAGGGTGGCTGTGAAAGTTGAGATAAATTAACCAGAAGCAAGATACAAAGCAGATGAGATCACATAATTAAAGAAACTGAAGACTATAAACACTGTGGTAAGAATCTGATAACATGCTGTCTAATGAAGACCATCAAATAGGAGCACAACAAGTGACCAGCGATAATTCAAGAAACAGGCAACTGGTCACTACACCACCTGTACCATTGAATGGGCTGCATGTAGTCTACATGAGTGACACCTCGTGAAGTTATGCCCACAACCTGTTCAAAGGACTAAATGTCCCTGAGTTTCTGACAAATGAGTGTCTACTTTGAGGGGGTGTGCACTGCAAAAGGGAACACATTCATGGGGAAATGGGGCAAGGGCAAGAACCCCAGTTTCACAGAAGATAAATAAGCTGTAAGGCTCAATTTCTTCAAATAACAAGGCAGGGATACAGGTCCTAATGACTAGGTAGAAGGCAAAGAACTCTATTACTGAGAACAGTGGCAGCACAGATAATAGGAAAGTAAATAATGTCTGTGTATCAATAAGTATCAAGATCAATGTGATCCTGAATAATTTCTACATAAGATTTCTTATAACTTCTCTACCTAAGAAAAGGATTGGCTCTTATACTACCATACCATTCTCCCAATACCCCCAACCCATTGATAGGGTTTAATGGCCATAAGAGAAAATTATTAGAAACTAAAACATGTCATCACATCATTATTTAAAAAGTGTTTAAACTTCTATGGCTATTTTAAAGTTACTAACACTACTTTCTGCTTCCTTTCATTGCAAATATTTCAGCTATTTTATAATATTTAAAAGCTTTAAGTTTTAGCCTGGAAATCCATGTGGTTTTTTTTGGGGGGGTCACCAAATATTCTAATTGCCAGTTCACTTTCTTATGGTGTATAGTGAGGAACATGATCCTAAAGTAGAATTTGACCTAGAACACAAAGAAATTGTGTAAAATCAACTGGCTAAGAGGATGTGTTTGGTAGTAATACTAGCTAATGTTAGTTGTGTACTACAATGCAGGTCTTTATCATCTATCTATCTATCTATCTATCTATCTACCTATTTTTTATTTATTTTCAGAGACAAAGACAGAGGTTTTATTTAGGAAAAGTGGGGATACATGTTCAAGGGTGAACACAGGGAGCCAGGCGTGGTGGCGCACACTTGTAATCCCAGTACTTTGGGAGGCGGACACCGGAGGATCCGGGTTCACGGCCAGCCTCAGCTGTCTCTCTCTCTCTCTCTCTCTCCCTGTCTCTCTCTCTCTCTCTACTTAGTGAGGCCCTCTGCAACTTTGTGAGACCTGGTTTCAAAATAAAGTATAAAAAATAGGGCCAGGGGTGTAGCGCGGAGGTAGAACGCCCCTGTGTTCAATCCCTGGTGCTGCAAAAAAAAAAAAAAAAGGGTGAACACAGGCCACCTCGAGAGTGTGAAAGGCCCTAAGAGTCTTTGCAATCCTTCTTTTATAGGGGACCCCGAGAGGGGGTGGCTAGGGACGCATAACAGGGATGGGGTGGCATGGGGTGGCCAGTCTCCTTTCTTTGAATCCTAAAGTTATCACCATTTCATTGGTGGGTGCTGGGTGGTGCCTGGGCTTGACAAATGGTGAGACTTCCTTTGGGCATTTTTTGTTTGCCAAGCATCCCAGGAAGTTCAGGCGTGAAGATAGGCCATTATGATTAAAAAGTGTAGGCCTATTGAGGATCTTTGCCTAAGAAAAAGGACAGGCCAGATAGGTCATTATGATTAAAAGTGTGGGCCTATTGAGGGCTTTTGCCTAAGACAGAGCAGATCCTGTAATGTGAAGTTAAGGATTATGAAGTTTCTAGATTTTAAAACTATAGTTTCCCTTTCCTTCCGAGTTTGTCTCCTTTCTATCTAACATTTTATTTCTCCTATCCTACCTCATTTCCCCCTGAGACTTCGGTCCCTTAATCTTAAGGGTTGATGAAGAGCAAAGGTCCATCTTCTACAGCTTCTTCAGCGCTGACATGGGGTAAAGGCCCTGCCTACCCAGGGACTGGAAGTCTCATTCTGACTGGTCTAAAGGACACATAGGAAGGTCAGGGTTTGTTGGCTATAGAATCATCATCCTTCGATGTTCTGGTAAAGGCATAAATATGCAAGATCTTAGCCCCTGACAACAGTAAATCAAATAACAGAAGAGTATTCTGAAGCAAAGTATATTGGCCAAGAAAATGAGAATTTTATTCCACCAAGATGTTCCAGAGAACCAAGAGGTTATTAAGCCATTGAAACTTAAGGCAGAATCAGACATGTTATTAATTTGGAGCAAAGGCCTTGTAATGTAAAGACATATTTTCCGAATTATCAGGTATATAAACACAACACTGTTTTAACAATTGCAGTTTCCTCCTTGTGCTGCAGTTAATATATTGAGGGCCATTCAATTTTTTAAGATGGCCTTTCTCATCATTTTCATTTTGTCATGACATTTATTCTTCACAAAACCCCTAAAGGTAATGTTTAGTAAACACTAACATTTATTGAACTCTCAGTGCTATGATTTGGATGCAGTCTGTCCACCAAGGGTTCACATGTTATAAGAGTCCTCAATATGGCCATAAGGGGATGGTGAGACTTTTTAAGAGGAGGAATGTAGTGGAAAGTGATTAGGTTTCTCGGGGCGCTGCCCTCGGAAAGATGAAGGTAGTTCTCACAGGACCCCAGTTAGTTCCCAAAAGTGAGCTGTTCTAAAAGAGCAAGCCTGACCTTTCAATCTCTCCCTGGTATCCTGTCTGGCTATGTGACCTCTTCCTCTCCCACATGGTCCCGCCATGATGCCATCTGCTATGTTATGACCCAGCCAAGTGGACCCCTCAACAGTGCACCATGCTCTTGAACCTTCAGATCTGTGGTCAAAGAAAACTCTTTTGTTTATACACAGCTGAGTTTCAGCTATTTTGTTAAAACAACGAAGAACAGACTAATATACTAAGTGTAAGACTGCTCAAAGTATTTTATATGTACCCTTACTTCACTTAATCCTCCTGACAGTCCTATGAAATAAATACCTTATATTTTCCTGCATTTTACAGGTAATATAATTTAAGGGTCAGGAACTTTCCTAAAGTCACATTGCTAGTAAGAGAAACCAGAATGCAAGTCCTATAGTCTGAGCCAAAGCCCATGACATCAAAGCCTAGACTCTTAATCAGCACTTTTTACTGATTCTGCCATTGGAAGGAATGTTTACTCCATGTATCAAAGTACTACTGATGAAACTTTATCAGTTATTATTTAATGAATACCAGAAGAGAAGCAATAAGTAGACACAAAGATATGATTAAAATAGATTTCTTCCCCCCCATTTCTCCTGGCTTAGTTTTTACACACACACACACACACACACACACACACACACACACACACACCACATATCTACATACATATATATGTATATATACCTTTATTAGTGCATTGTAGTTAAAATATATTTCATATGAGTCCAAATCCAAATAAGCCAGGATTTTCAGAAATTTATTGAGCTCTGGAAGCAAGGTGTTAAAAGCTGCTGAAAGGAAACAATGCTATTCAGTGTTTACAATAGAAAATACTACTGTAAAACAAAGAAAAAAATCTAAAGTAAAATGCAAGGAAATGAGGTTAAGTTACATCCTATGTCTGCCCTGCAGATTTAGAAATGCATACCAAATACATTCCAAAAAATTAAGGGTTTTTGTTTGTGAAATTCTATAACTAGATATCGACAAGGGTTTAACTATGGTTGAAAAGTTTCTAGACTTATGAAAAAAATCACTGTAGGTATCATGAAACCATATTACCAAATCACAAGGTTTATTCTGTTTATTAGTGTAAAATTTAACAATGATATACATGAAATTTTTTTAAAGTTTATATTTTGGTTATGTTAATTTCAAGGCTTAAGAAATTATAGTACTGTTCACTGTTTCATATCAAAATTTATTAAGAGACGAAAGATAAGAAAAAAGGAGAAGGGAAAAGAGATGACTTATGGGGATTTAGAACCACAAAACAAAGCAAAGGCCTACAACTGCACAAAGCCACTGTGGTTGATTCCAGGTTTAATGTTCTTTCCATTCCAATCTACTTCCACAAAGGGAAGACTGAATCCTAAAATGTGCCTTAGAAACTATGCCTTCAAGAGGAAGAAAGAGACAGAGAAAGAGAAGGAGGAGGGGGAGGAGGAGGAAGAACAGCAGCAGCAGCAACAGGAATAGAGGGGGGGAAGAACCATTCAGCAAAAAGCATTCATTTACTGATAGCAAAAATAGTTCAGACTCATATAGATACTGGCAGCAAAGTCAAAATGAAAAATGGGCATCCTGACTAGGGATATTCTCTCTGGACTTAAGTATGTTATTTTGGCATAGATAATAAGGCCCTTTTAAAGAGACTATATTATTTGCAAGTAGGTTTACTCATTTATAAGTTCACATTCTGCACATAACACTGTGGTGGAGAAAATAAATAATTTTGCCTTCAAAAATAAATAAATTTACTTAGAAGAGGTTTCAATTAACACTGACTTTAAAACACTTTTGTCCAATACAAAAGTGATATTGTTTTATTAGTTTTAAAAATGAAAATTAATAACTTGAGAAAAACAAATAACATATGAGATGATCAACATTGCTACTCATTAGGGAGCTGCAAATTAAAACCTCAATGAGACATCTCTATACATTCATTAAAATGAAAAAGGACTGGTAATACCAAGTGTTGGCAAGAATATGGAACAACTAAAATTCACACCCATTGCCGATGCGAAAGTATACAGTACAAATGCTTTGGAAAACTGTTCGGCACAATCTATTAAAGTAAAAATACAGATATTCTATAACTCAGTAATTCTAATTCCTAGGTATATAACCCAACATAAATGAGTGCTTATGTCCAACAATCTTAACAGGTTTATTCATATCAGTCAACAATGAAACAAATTAAATGTCTATCAACCACAAAAAAGATAAATAAATTAGGTATATCCAAATAATGGGGTACTTTTTAGCAAGAAAAAATAAATTACTGCTACACAAACAACATGAACAAACCTCACAGAAATAAAGCCAAAGAAGCCAGACAAGAAAAACTATATGATTCAGTGTATAAGAACAGGCAAAACTAATTTATGGTGCTAGAAATCAAATAATGGTTTACTTCAGAAGAGGAGGGCATTTACTGGGAAGAGACAAAGGGTGCTAGAAATGTTCCATATCTTCATTTGCATGACAGGTACATAGTTATACACATATGTGAAAATTCATCAAATGTACTTAAGACTTGGTAGACTCTGCTATATGTAAGCAGTACCCCATTTTCAAGGTTTTCTTTTGCTCAACTTTATTTCTGTGAGATTCATCCATGTTGTTTTGTGTAGCAGTAGTTCATTCTTTATCATTGCAGGATAGTATTGTAGTATATGGATTCACCACAATAATCCTTTTTTATTATTCATAGGCATCTAAAAAGATAAAAAACAACAGAATTTGACCATAATTCTAAAATTAATTTTAAATTCTTTATCCATTTCTGCTAATATTTACTCTTTACTAATCACTTGGTACTGTGCTAAGCCCTTTATATGTATTCTTTAACTTGTCCTCATAATAATCCTAAGAAGAATGGTACTATTATCTTTATTTCAGAGAAGCAGCAACTGAGCTTTTCAAAGGGCATCCAGGGAATGCACTATTAAATGAAAAAGCCTAGATTAAACTCAGGTCTGAATGGTAACAAAATGTGAGTTCTCAACCATTATGCAAACTTCCCTCTGCCAAGTTCTTCATTCCAAGGAATTTATTGATAATTTATTGCCATATAAAGATGTACATTGACTCATTCAACATGTATTTTTTGAGCCTATGTGCCAAATACTGTTCTAGGTGTTTGTTTCACATTAGTAAAGAGAATGGATATGAAAAAAATCCCTGTTTTTCTGGTGTTATTATTCTAGTAGAATATGGACAATAAAAATGAAAAAGCAGTTATGTTAGTAAATTATACAGTTATGTTATAAACAGTCCTATGGGGGAAATAAACAGGAAATATGATTGGAAATGTTGGATGCTATTTTACATGGGATAGGACTCACTGAAGAGGTGAACCTTGGACAAAGATTTCAAAAACTGGAGCCAGAGAGCCACAGAGATATCTGTAGGTGTTGGGAGCAAGAAAAATAGTAGAAGGTGAGGTAAGAGAAATAGGGGAATGATATATGTGTGGGAGGGAGGGGTGGCATATGGCTCCTACAGAGTCTGGAAGGCCATTTTTTAAGAACTGCAGATTTTGAGTAAAAAGGAAAACATTCGCCTTCTTCCACCAAATCTTGGCTAACTTAAGTATTTCCCTAATAAAACTTAAAGGGAGACTATATAGTTTTTAAGCACTGAAACTATGTATCCCTGATTCTACATACTTAGCAATAGGCTTTGAAGGAGCTACCAACTGTAAAAATGGCTTAGAAAAAAAGTTTACACACACACACACACACACACACACACACACACACACACAGAGGCACATAAGGAGACATCCTGGGAGTTATAAAAACATAGGGCTTTAGGTGACTTCCACATGGTTACTGTCAATGTGTTAAGCTGGGGTTAATGAAAATATTGAAATTTCCAATATTTTTCACAGAAATTAGTTCTAGAGTAGGTGTGTGTGTGTGTGTGTGTGTGTGTGTGTGTGTGTTGTTTCATTATTTATGCATTTTATACCATCATATAATGTAAAATGAGATGAGTAAATAAGATCACTGAATAAAAAGTGACTTTTGTCCTAAATAAATCAATACATGATGAAGGACTTCAAATTTTTTTTAACCTTAGTGAATATTGCTCCTTTTCCTAAAGCAGTGTTATCTTTAATTACCATTTATTTGTGAATTGTTAGAAAATAATGACTATCAATCAATTCAGGTCCCTAGACTCTACGAATATTAATCAAGATTTCCTCTAACAAAGGCAATCTCTGTGAACATGCAGGTTAAAAGGCCAGCTTCAGAGTAAAATAATATTCTCTATTCACAATAAGGTCAGATGGAGTTTAGTCAGTCCCCCTGATGGCTTCTTTTCAATAGACAAACAACAAGCTCAAATAGGAAAATTGAAGGATGACTTCTTTTAGAGGTGAGGTAATTTTAATTTGTCCATAATGTAATGCAGCATCTCAACTATGTTATTACTTTAAACTAAAAGTAGTATTTGTTTATGACAATGGAATGGAAAAGCCATCAGTATAACCTCATTAATATGTGCATCTCTTTCACAAATTTACGACTACTGCCTGAAGGTCTCGATATAAGGAAGAAATTCTGATAGAAGACTACTGAAAGTGAGTTATTGAAAAACGTTATAAAAGCACCTTACAGATCTTTCTATCTCCAGCACGCCCCCCCAAAAAAACAACCAAAAAATAATCTTTCAGAAAATGCATGAATGTTCACCCTCAGGAATGATTTTAGGTAGGACTATCCTACCTAAAAGCAGGAATATAGAGTAGAAAACTCTTCAGTTCTCATTCATTTTTATTATTCTTTAAAAAAAGGTTTCTACTTCATTTTTTGAGGGGAGGGTGTCCTGGAGTTACCATTTCCCATAACCATCCCTCTCTCCCTCTCTTCTGCTAAACAGAGACTTTGAATTTGCTATATTATCAGTAAATCTGTATTGTGATCAACTGCTTTCATTATCATTGAAATAATGTTACATGTGTTAACACTGAGACTGGAGGGTCACAGGTTAGAGGATAGCCTCAACAAGTAGTGAGACTCTCAGCAACCTAATGAGACCTTGTTTCAAAATAAAAAACAATATAGGGCTTGGGATACAGCTCAGAGGTAGAATGCCCCTCAACCTCCAGTACCAAAAAAAAAAAGAGAGAGAAAGAGGAAGGAAGGAAGGAAGGAAGGAAGGAAGGAAGGAAGGAAAGAAAGAAGGAGGGAAGGAAGGAAGGAAGGAAAAATTTTTAAGGAAAAATTTCAAAGCCCAGCCTAAATTAACTGAAGAAATGATATGATTTAATCAGCTACATTTGGGGTATTTCTTAATCTGTTACCTAGAAAGGAGCTTATCTTTCAAGCACAATACAATCATGTGTCCTGATGCAACTCTCTTGGAAATGCAACAAAAAATAAGATGGGTTGATGTCTGGGTAGATGGATGAGTGTGTGACAAAGCAAATACAGCAAACCGTGAACTTAGGAGGTAGCCATATAGATGCTTACTATAAAATTGTTCAGCTTTCCTATGTTTCAAAGTTTTCCTAATAAATTGTTGGGGAAAATGCAATCATATTTGAAACCTGTTTTAAATGGCAAAGGAGAAACATCCAAATCCCACACAATATCTCTGCAAAAAAGATTAGGCAAGATTTTGCGGCTTTTATTTTTTGAGCTGAGGAGGAAAAAGATTGCCATAACTCTTATTTTATCTACCTCCAGAAAAGTTCAAAAATTTACAGTCTTACTGAGGAATGAAAGCAGGCAGAAAGACAGATTTAAGAATTCTAAAGCAAAAGTAAGTTCTTCTGGCTGAATTTTGAAGAGTAAAATCTGAACTTTCTTCTGTATCCAAAAACTGGTTTCAATTCCTTGCCTACACAGAATAACTCCATTTTCAGTACAGATTTATTTCCCAAAAGGAAAAAAAAGCATACTTTTCTTTGGATTATTTAGTCTCTTTGGCAATGTCCTTTTATAGTGAATCTACTTGAAATTATTCACAGAAAATGTGAAAACAAACAACACACACAAAATTGGAAACTTTGCTTTGCTTACCTATTCAATAGGGTGCACATGAAGTATATGTGGTATATGTCATAAGTCTTTCATCACAAATGGCTTTCCAAAGTGGCATGAGCAAAGCATGTTTATGGTTGATATTCTATTGCTGACTTACTGGTAGTTATCCACAACATATCACTCCTGGCATTTCATAAGACAGAAAATACATCATAACTCAAAGAAAGCGCTCAGCAACTGGTGGACACATAATGATCTATAAACAAACATTTATTGAAAACCTACTATGTGCCAAGCATAGTGCTAAGTTTTAGGGAAGAGAATATGAACAAGGTATAGTCCCTCACTTCATAAAAATGATGATTTAGTAAAGAAATACAGATGCATAATTACAAAATGAATTAAATTAACTGCTACATATAAAGACAGAGTATTATTGTAGTAAAGAGGGAACATCTAATTTACCTTAGTGGTTTGGAGATCTCTGGGAGGCATCCTGAGCTTAGTCTTAGAGGACAAGCAGCAGTTACCTAGGCAGGAGAGAATGGGAGACAGCATTCCCTGCTCAGGTGGCAGCACAGAAGCACAAAGCAACATGCTGTGGGCAGAACTACAGGCAATTCAATATTCAATATTTCTCATGGTATGGAGAAAGCTGAGAACACAGAGGTAGTCAGTGACCATACCACAGATGATCTAGTGAGATATGTTAAGGAGCTGGGGTTTGCTCTTGGCCTCACAAAGATTTTAAGAAAGGGAGTGACATTTTTAGGTTGTATGTTACTAGAACTCCTGGGCCCCCAAGAAAAGGATGAATGTGAAGACATGATGACCAGCTAAAGGAGTGACAGAATGAACCAAGACCATAGGTATGGTTTCTACTAAGAAAGACACACAGATGTGACAGATATGGTGACTCCCAAGTATCTATCTTGGGTAAGTCTATGAATAACAATCCTGCCTCCTCAAAGTAGTTAATACAGACAGAAAAACCAAGTTGGAAGAGAAGATGATGAATTCAGCTTTGGATGTCTTGAATTTGATATGCTCTGGGTTATCCAGGTGAAGATTTCCTGCAAAAAGGTAATATATACAACCAAGGGAAGAATCCTGAATGGGAGGTTGCAATTTGAGTTAGTAAAATATTAGGGACACCTGGAATTATGTGAGCGGATTAACAGTTTTTCTTTTTCTTTTCATTTTAGCCATTCTAATAGGTATGCAGAGGTATTTTACTGTGGTTTAAAATTGTATTCCCCTTATGTCTAATTATGTTTGCCATCTTTTTACATACCTATCTGCTATTCACACATCCTCTTTAGTATCAGTTTAAATCTTTTGCCCACTTAACTACTTCTCCTTATTGTATTTTGAGGGTTCTTCATACAGTAAGTCCCTTATCAGACATATGCTTTGCAAATATTTTCTCCTAGTGCCTAGCTTCACAGCATCTTTTGGAAAGCATCTAAATTTTCTTATTGAAGTCCAATTTATCAACTTTTTCTTCTCTGTATCGTGCTTTGATGTCATACTTAAAAGTTCTTTGGCTAAATAATGTCACAATTTTTTCCCTATGTTTTTTTCTGGTATAGTTTTAGATTTTCCATTTATGTTTATGACCCATTTTGAGTTTTTATAATGCAATATGGTGTGAGGAATAAATCAATGTAACGAAAGGGTGTATAAGATAAGAAGTGCAAAGGGTGAGTGGAACTCTCAGAGGAAAAAAAAAAGTCAAGACTTAAGGAAGGAGAGTTGGGCAAAAGGACATAGAGCCCTGTCAGAAAATAAAGAAAATCTTGTACTATCAATACTATCTAGCAAGATAAGCAATGAAAACTGATAAGAAATGACAACTGTCTTTTTATCTTGGACGAGATCACTAGCAAATTTAGGAAGAGCATTTTTAGTAAAAAAAAAAAAAAAGAAAAAAAAACACCCTTTCCGATATCGGAACTACATCTAACCATTTTATAAGAATTTCCCCCGTGCGAGCACTTGAGAGGCGCGGTCTGAAATCCCTGAGCACTCTTAAAGGTCGTTGCCCTGCACCGGCAGGGCCTGGGATTCCCAGACACTGAGGAGGACGAAGGCAGGTCCTGGGGGCATTCCGGCTTCAGCTCTTGGGGACAAACCCGAGGAGTCACTGCCCCGCTGGGAAATCAGAACCGTCCTGACCGCAGGGTTTGCTAACCCGACACCTCACCCGACAGGCAGCTGGTTAAACGGCAGCCGAAGGAGAGGGGAGGGCGGGGTTCGAGTCCTGCAAATGGGCAAATCCGCGCCGCGCCTCCCGCCCGCCGCCACCCTACGCTCCGCGCCGTGCGCCTACCTCGGGACCGAGAGCTGCGGTGACCCGGGCCGAGGGGCGGTGACGCCGCGGGCCGGGGCCGGGGCCGGGGGCGCGCCGGGAGCTCGCACCGCCGCAGGCCGGGAGCTCGCACCGCCTGCCCCGCCCACTGCGGAGGGCCCGCCGCGCCGCCCGCGCCCGCCGGCGAGTCGTGAAGCGCCGTAAAAGCGGCGGCGGTTTGCGGCGCCGTAGGTGACGGGCGGCGCGGCTCCGGCGGCGTGCGAGTGTCTCCGCGGAGCTTCCGTGGGTAGGTGCGGCCGGGACTGCGTGGAACCGGGAAGCGGCTACAATCCTCTTATTCGGTAATTGGACCCCCCGGTGAGATTGTTTAAAACACTGCTCCCTGTGCAGGCACGCGTCTGTAATCCCAGTACTTGAGAGGCTGAGACCGGAGGATCGCAGGTTGGAGGCTAGCCTCAGCAACTTAACAAGGCCCTCCGCAACTTAGTAAGACCCTGTTTCCAGATAAAAAAATAAAACAGGACTAGAGGTGAAGGTCACAGGTAGAATGCCTCTGGGTTCAATCCCCAGTGCCACAAAAAAAAAAAAAAAAGAAGAAGCATGGCATAAGGTTCTCAGAGCTCACTCGCGCCCTGCTGCCATCTGGAGCTACCGCGATTTCCATCACTAGACTTTAGGTGTCCTCGGTGTAGCTGATGTTTTGTTGTTCACTTCGTCCTGCAGTCTCCCTGTCCCTGGAGTTCGAAATGCTTTACCTGATCGGCTTGGGCCTGGGAGATGCCAAGGACATCACAGTCAAGGGCCTGGAAGTCTTAAGACGCTGCAGTCGAGTGTATCTGGAAGCCTACACCTCAGTCCTGACTGTAGGCAAGGAAGCCCTGGTAGGTGATTTAGGTTCCCCTCTCTTGGAAAAACTATCGACCATCTTATTTTCATACACTAAGCCGAAGAGAATGTTCAGGTCTGCTTGTTTAAAATACATCCCCTGTTCATTAAGGATCTGAGGAGGACAAGAATGGAAATCACACACCAACCAAGTGACTTAGAAAATGAAAGAGGAGTTTTACAAGTCTAATTGGTGGCTTTCTCCAGCAAATAAAGAAAAGTTATTTTACACTCCTGGGGGGATAGTTATCAAAATTCCTCATTTTATTAGATAGTCAAGAAATCTTTTCTGCGTTGAGTGGTAATGAGGTGCTGACACCTCCTTAATGAGTTGGTTGTATATTCAGAAACCAAGCTGAAGGCTTTGTCTTTGAAGTTATTTCCATTGGGAATGTTGATGGGGCCTTTCTTGTCTGAAACATATCTGGGGAAATCTTACCTTTAAGTAGACATTTCCCAGTAAGGCTTACACTCACACACATATATATCCAGTGAGCCTGGGATATATATCCAGTGAGCCTGGGACTGAGCCCTCATTAATGGCTCAGTTAATTTTAGAGGAAGGTTTAGTTTCAGGTTCATTATCAAACTCCCAAGTAGAATATAGATTAAGAGCCGGATGTTGTGACACACATCTGTAATCCTAGTACATGGGAGGCTGAGACAGGAGGATCACAGGTTCGCAGCCAGCCTCAGCAGCTTAGCAAGGACCTCTACAACTTAGTGAGACCCTCTTTCAAAATAAAAAAATAAAAAAGGGGGTGTGTGGCTCAGATTTTATATATATATATATATATATATATATATATATATATATCAAACGACTGATGGACTTGCTATGGGGAGGAGAGAGTAGATTTTTAAAACTGTCATTGTCATGTCTTCCAAATAAAAACGTGTTTTAAAGAATTTCTGGTCTCTGTCCTCTCAGATTTACAACCCTGAAGGTTTCAGAGTTACTTTAAAGCCTTGAAGAAGGAATTAAGGACTAGTCCTTGAAATGACCATTCATTGAAATAAATGTTGTATCTGATGTCCAGCATTGATTTGTTGTCCCCATTTTTTCATTTAGGATGGAACCAACATTTTTAACCTCAAGATGTTGGAAATATGTCTCTAACCAGTGATCAAGGAAAACTAGAATGAACTTAAAAACATCTAAGAGAATAGAGATTAATAAAATTATCAGTTTTATAAACAGTTGGGCATGGTGGTGCATGCTTCTAATCCAAGTACTTGGGAGGCTGAGACAAGAGGATCGCAGGTTCGCCGCCAGCCTCCGCAACTTTAGTGAGGCCCTCCGCAACTTAGTGAGACCCTGTTTCAAAATAAAAATAAAATAGGACTGGGGGTGTAGCTCAGAGATGGAATGCCCTTGGGTTCAGTCCTCAGTGCCACACACAAAAAATAAAGATGTTCTATGTGGAACTGCTATAATATTTTTAAGTATTTTTTTCCAAAAATATACTTGTGTAGAGTTTTACTTGTAGAGTCAAGATCTGGATCCCAACCTTAACACCTATAGGTAAATTATGTGTACTTTGGTAAGGTATAAGAAACATGTTCTCCAGAGCCTCAGTTCATTTTCTTCCCTGAACAACTTGTCATACACATCTTCCATCTTAAGTGAATCATTTCTGGACTAAAGTAAGATATAAATAAACCCATGCCTTGCATGGATTACCTAATAAAAGCTTAGAGCCACTTTCTCTGTAACCACTTTCTTCCTTTCTCCTTTTATTGTACATTTTCTCTTTAAAATACATTGAGTTTTTTGGAAATTCATATGTTACATGTGTATAACCTGGTCTCAACTACAGGTATCTATTACATAGAAAAAAACGGAAAATTTTATCTATTTTCTACAATGAACATGTGCTTTCTTTTATCAATAATCACGCATAATATTTCATAAAAGGTACCACACAATCTTTGCTAAAGAAATCTGAAATGTATCTACTCTTAAACTGAAAGCTGTTTTCAAATTGCCAAACAGGTAGTATTATTTAAATTATTTGTATGTTCTCTATGCAAAAAATAAACTAGAGACAATAAATCTAGGACAGAGTTTTAGTTTTAGTATATACAACTTGAATTTCTTCAGGCACTTTCTGTTGTTAACTTCAGATCTTATATGCCTGTTTGGTGTAATACATCTGTGTGCATTATACAAAGAAGCATAAACTATGGTCTTCATTCACAAATGGATTATGATTCATCTGCATTATTCTCAGGAAAAATTAGGTAATAATGGAAGATTTAAGTAACAATTCATAATAGCAGTGGAAGGTAGAAATTTTAAAATGATAATGTCTGGAAAGAACTGAGATGAGCTTATCTAAACATCACTCTTGCTTTCACCAGCAAAGTAGTAGAAGCTGTCCCAAATGTGAGAAATTTAGTTATTATTTGCTATGGGAATACATGTGAGAGAGAGGATCACTTCAGGGTGTGGTGGTCAGGAAATACTATGGACTAGATGGAATTTGAGCTATGTTTTAAAGTAGTTTATCCCAAACTTTTTTTGTTTGGTTTCTTTTGTTTATATTAAATCCAACTAGAAAATGATGTTTATTTACCCCTGCAGGGTAAATGGTGGAAACTGCTCAGAGCCAGAGGAGACTAACTCTGGAGTCCCAGCTACCTTGCAAAAAAGCAGAGATGAGCCTAGTGCAATGGTGCATGGTATTAATCCTAGGACTTGGGAGGCTGAGACAGGAGGATCGCAGGCTTGAGGCCAGCCCCAACAACTTAGCAAGACCCTGCTTCAAAATAAAAAATAAAAAGGGCTGGGGGTGTAACTTGGAGGTAGAATGTTCCTGGATTCCATCCCCAATTAAAAAAAACAGCAGAGATCATAATCTTTGTAGCACATGTGAAGTTCTGCTATCAATCAAGGTTCTGACTTTGAGCAGTTAACATTTTTTTTGTGCTCAGTTTCTTATCTGTAAATAAGGATTAAAATAGTGTCATATCAGATTGAGGTGAAGAGTATATGGATTCATAGGCATAAAGTTTTTAAAACAGTACCTGATCACAGAGTAATCCCAACTTAAGTATATTAGTGTAGATATTGTTATTTTAGATAAGATTTGGTAAGGGAAAGAGAGCATTCTAGCCTGAAGAAAAAGTAATTGTGAGCAAAAGCATGGAAGAGGAAAAATAAAAACTTGCTACATTTGTTATTGGGCTTCACTGACATAACTTTCAGTTTCTTTCTGTTCCCTCTCTTCCTAACTTACATCACTTGGATACCAGTTCCTTCTTATTACCTGGTCTCCTATTGGACTACACAATGAGAAAAATGAAGCTATTAATTATAAGCTTTATTAACTTCTCATATGCTCTTGCCATAAGTCTGCATCTGTCTTCCCTCTAGTCTTACAGAATGACTTGAGGCTCTTTTCCTGTTCAAGACAACCCCATCTACATGTGAATTTTTTTTGGGGGGGTGATACTAGGAATGGAACCCAGGGGCATTCTACCTCTGAGCTATATCCCCGGCCCTATTTTATTTTTATTTGGAAACAAGGTCTTACTAGGTTGATGAGAGTCTCACTACCTGCCGAGGCTGTCCTCGAATCTGTGATCCTCCTGTCTTAGCCTCCCAAGTAACTGGGATTACAAGCATGCGCCACCATGCCTGGTTTACATGTGATTTTTAAACTTCCCTTTAAAACATTGCATTAATCATTCTATCTTTATGTTCAACCTGTATTACCATACTTCTCTCATCCTGAAACCATATTCAAGCATTGACCATTCTGAAAAGTCTCCTCTTTTAAACCTTTTTCCCCCATAGTTATTATTATTTTTCTTTCCTAAAGTTTTTTTGAAAAAGTTTACCTTTATGGTCCTACTTCCACTTATGTTTCATACCCCTGCAGCTGACTCCCATTAAACTAGAAGCATGCAGTTTCTTGGTCTTTAAGAAGTGTTAGTTTAGTAAAGGCCATTGTTCTCTTCAGTTTCCAGTAAACATACGTGTCTGTCTTAGATATGTAAATATCAGTATTCTACAACGATTACATTTTCTGGTTCATAAAATCAAAGTAAAACATGAAAAATTAATGATTAAGAAAAATGCATAGCAGAAATGGAAACAAAGCTTTTTCATCTGTGAAAATATTGCCACAGGGCTTGTGGAACCTTTCTCTAGGAAGGGATCTTTTTTATTTTGGTACTGGGGATTGAACACAGAGGCATTCTACCTCTCTGAGTTATGCCCCCAACCCTTTTTATTTTTTGTTTTGAAACAGGGTCTTGTTAAGTTGCTGAGGCTGGCCTTGAACCTGTGATCCTTCTGTTTGAACCTCCCAAGTACTGGGATTACAGGTATGTGCCACCACACCAGGCTAGAATTCAGTTCTTTCCCCAGCACCTCTGCCTTTTTAGAAGGAACAAGAGAATATAATTTTAAATTTGTCTTTCTTAGAATTATATAGGAACATTTGCTGGTTTTGTAAACAGCTAAATCACCATTTTTTTTATTATTTATCATTGATGTTGCCTTTTATTTTTGCCAAGATTAAGATTCTCCCATAGAAAATTTAATAAAACTTGAACTACCATGTATGTTTATCAATCTTGTTTAATATATTTGTTCAGTATTATCATGTTTCTGAAGTAGGGCTCATGCATGCATATTCTCTGTTCATCCTATAATGTTCTGCCTGATCTATTAGAGCCAAATTTAGAGGTAAATTTAAAATGCAAAAAGCCTCAGATGTTAAGAGGTCTGCCTCCTCTTGGGATATTAAGATATCCCCAAAGACAGAGTTTAATTGCAGCATGATATAGAGTGCTAGCTCATTGATGAGTTGTGTTGAGTGATCTGTGTTTGGATGGTTGCCAAGATTTGCACCAGCTCCAGACAAAGATTGTTTTTGTTTTCGTGTGTGTGTGTGTGTGTGTGTGTGTGTGTGTGTGTGTGTTTTGAAATGGTCACCTGCTGACTCTCATTTTGATATTGGACTTAAATCTGTAGGAAGACTTTTACGGAAGAAAATTGATTCTTGCTGATAGAGAAGAAGTGGAACAAGAAGCAGATAATATTTTAAAGGATGCTGACACCAGTGATGTTGCATTCCTTGTGGTTGGTGATCCGTTTGGGTAAGTCAAAGCAAATATTTTTGAGTTATTTATTTTTTAATCAACCATAACATTTAAAATTTACCTGCCAGGTCCTGATAAGAGACTGTGTTTACCAAAGCTTTATTTTGTATTTTAAACTTTCATTATTTTTGAGATTAATGAAGAAAAATTCCTAGGTGAAGATAGTGTCACTGTGTTATCAAGTGTGAGCTCTAAAGTTTGTATCTTAGATTCTGTTGCTGTTTTAGAAGATGACTCAGGGCATCAAATGCCTCAACTAGTGTGTCACTATTTAAATAAGTAATTCCATTATCAAAAGTCATGCCTGCCATTTGCTGCAGATAATTGCAAACATCTTTGGCTTCCTTTGTCTCAGGCTTTCTTTTTTTTTTCTTTTTTAGTCATCTAATATTTGGCAGTACTGCTATCACTTTACTTGTCTTGACTTTATCATTTATCAAGCCTCTGATTTCAATTTCTCATATCCATTGGGGGCTCTCTTCTTCCTCATTACTAAGAAGATGGGCCTCTACTTGTCTAGTCAAGCATCATCAATCTCTAATGTCAAGCCAAATAGACATTATTTGTCTACAGCTGGTGACCCAAGATTTATGTCACAGATTTAAGGAACATAAGGACAATTAAATTACTATGAACCCACCACCAAGGGTGTTTCTCAAAACAATGAAATAATATGTGAATGTCCCTGCCAAAAAGAAAGTAATTTATGTCAATACAGAGGGTCATTGATTCTGTATCATTATCATACTTGATTGTAAGTTACTGTGGATAATTACACATTTTTAAATATTTAAATAGTTTGTTTTGGCCTCTAATATTGTTTTATATAAACTTAAGGTTTCCTTAAAATTAGCAGTACCTTTTTTCTTTTTGTGGTACTGGGGATTGAACCCAGGCATGTATGTTGGATCTACACCCCACCCCCAGCCCTTTTTATTTTTTATTTTGAAACAGGTTTGGGCTAAGTTGCTGAGGGTTTCACTTAGTTGCTGAGGTTGGCCTTGAACCTGCGATCCTCCTAACTCAGCCTCCCGAGTACTGGTATTACTGGTGTGTGCCACGACATCTAGCCTTATCTTCTTTTTTTTAAGCCATAGGACAGTAAAATAAAATAAGAAAAATGCAAGGTCTTATATAGAAAATGTCTTCTAACTTAATTTTCTCGTTGTCACACTGACTCCTGCATAACACCTGTGTTTTCCACAGGGAAATCTTCTCTCACTAAACTTCCCAACTTAAAGTCACCTAGATAAGCAATTTCAAAGTTGTTTCTTTTTGGCACTGGGAATCGAACCCAGGGACATTCTACATCCAGCCTGCACCCTCAGCCCTTTTTATTTTTAATTTTGATACAGGGTCTTGCTAAATTGCTGAGGGTCTCACTGAGTTGCTGAGGCTGGCCTCAAACCTCCTTGTTGGAGTCTCCCAAGTACTAGGATTACAGGTGTGTACCACCATGCTTGGCTCAGAGTCACTTTGACTTTCTTGGCATCCAGACACTGACAATACCCATTGCACAATAGAAGTGCTACTCAAAGTGAGGTTTGCAAACTGATGCTAGCCCACATACTGTATTCTAGTTGACTCATGATGAGGTATGAATAGAAATTGAGAGTAAGCATTTAAAATTTTTGTAGCCCTTTTTTTTTTTTTGCGGTACCGGGGATTGAATGTATGGGCGTTCTACCTCCGCGCTACACCCCCGGCCCTATTTTTTAATGCTTTATATCTGAAACCGTGTCTCACGAAGTTGCGGAGGGCCTCACTAGGTAGAGAGAGAGAGAGACAGAGAGACACAGAGAGAAAGGGACAGAGAGAGAGAGAGAGAGATAGATTGATCGATCAATCTATCGATCGATCGCGCGCGCACATGCGCGCTGAGGTTGGCCGCAAACCCGGATCCTCTGGTCTCCGCCTCCCAAAGTACTGGGATTACAAGCGTGCGCCACCACGCCCGGCTTTTGTAGCCATTTTAAAAAGTAAATTTTAGAGCCGGGCGTGGTGGCGCACGCTTGTAATCCCAGTACTTGGGAGGCTGAGACCGTAGAATCCGGGTTCGTGGCCAGCCTCAGATACTTAGGCCCTCCGTAACTTGGTGAGACCCGGTTTCAAAATAAAGAATAAAAAGTAGGGCTGGGGTTGTAGCTCAGAGGTAGAATGCCCCTGGGTTCTATCCCCCATACCACAAAAAAAAAATTTTTTTTAAAGTAAATTTTATGTCTACTAAATTAATAATAATAATTGAGGGCTTGTATTTTCTATTATTTCATTTTATATTTTATTTTTCTAATAGTTTTTCAATTGTATTTTATAAAACTATTCTTCCATGATAATTTAGAACCTAAAAAGAAATTAGCCTTAGAAGCACTGCTGTTGGCTTTTGTTTGACTAGGTTTTTTCATATCCTTTCATCCCTGTTTAGTCTGGCTGCCATTGTTCTACCTAATCTAGCCTCATACACCCTATTTTGCGTGGTCCACATACAAGCTCTTAACTCATCACCTATACTGCGGTCAAATTCATATTTATAAAATGACAATTTTGAATTTTCATCTGGGCTCATAAATAAGAACTTTATCAGCTTCATCGTTAGCCAAATACTAAAATCGCTGCCCATCTTGCCCTGCTGCCTGTGTCCTACCACTCTTATTCTGAAGCCCACACTCATGCCAACCATGCCCTTCCCTAATCATCATGTCTCACCTTCACACCTTCCTTCAAGCTGCTTCTTTCATCTCAATGTCCTATGTCCTCATGCTATATAGTCCCTTACACCAACGTGAAGTTACATCTTCACTAACTGGTGGCACATATCATTCATTCTAGGTTTCAAATGATACCTCAAACATATTTTTTATAACCTGTATATTTACTCTTTCATATTTGTAGGCTGTCCTTTACATTTTTTTACCTACCTAGCTTCCTTCACAACACTTGACATAGTTGGTATTAATTAACTATTCATATTGGTCAGGGTTCACTAGATGAACAGAATTCACAGAATGAGTATATGGAAAAAGGGATTTATTAGATCAGCTCACAATGTAGTCCTGAGTTTCGACTGCACGTGAAGAATCAGAGGAATCAGTAGCTGGTCGGGCGGTCTAAGAGCTGGAGCCTTAGGATTGAAGCAACCACCAATTCAGTCCAGTCCAAGATGTGAAGATAAGGAAGCTCTTCAGAGAAATGATGGTGAAGTTTCAGTTCGAAGGCTGGAGGCCGATAATCTCAGATGAGAGCGGAAGATCGAGAAGCTCTTCAAAGAAATGGCAAAGTTGGAGACCGACAATCTCAGATGAGAGCATATGTGTTTTCTTCAGGAAGAGTCGTAGCTCCTTCTACGCGGCTTTTTCCTTCTTTTATTTAAGTCCTGCACCTATCAGAACCCTGCTACCCACATCTAGGGCAGGACTTCCGGTTCAATCTGCTGTTACACAACCAAAGTCACATGATCTTAGGTGGGTCAAGTTGACAAACCAGACCAACTATCACACTATTAATTGAAATATTTTGCTTAAGGTCAATGAAGAAAGAAAGACCAGGCATATTATTAACTGATATTTATCCATTCAACAGATACCTTTTGTATACCTATCTTGTGACAGGAACTCCTGCATACTGGATGATAAGATATGGGATTATAGTTTAGAGAAGGCTGACTAATCAAATCAAAGAAAAAGAAATCAGTTTTAAATTTTGGTAGGCCTGAAAAGGGAAAATAAAAGAGGAAATGATGAGAAAGACTTACTTATACAAGGTCATATGGAAAAGCCTTTCTATGGAGGAGATATTTAAGTAAACATCTAAAGAATTTTGAAAAGGAGTAAGAGGAGGGAAGAACATTCTAAACAGAGGAAGGAGGAAGACTGTATTCAAAGGGCTGAAAGGCTAGAGTGTGGTTGCAACATAGTGAGTGAGAGAAAAAGGCATATGAGAAAGTGTTATAGAGGTACAAGGAAGCCAGATCATGATAGTCCTTGGAGGGACTAGGATTTTATTTGAAATATGGTGGTAAACCTTTGGAGGATTTTAAGCAGGAAAAATCACAATCTGGCATTATTGAGAGATCACTCTAAATGCTTGGGTGAATGGATTTTAGGAAGGCAAGAGTGTCTTTGGTGTGAGAAAGAAAAGGACAATCTGGGACATATGTAGAAGGAAGGATGCCAAGATAAATCTGGTAGATGAGGAAGAAGAAAGACATAAATCTAACTTCTAAGATGTTAGTTTTGTAACTGAGTAGTTGATGGTACCGCTTCTTGAAATGATGAAAAGTGATAGAGAACAGAATTATCACAGAAGCCAAGAAAAGACTACTTCAAAAAGGAAAGAGTGGCCAACTTTGATATACTGCTGAGAGTTTGAATATAAGATGGGAATAGAATAATGTGTGTGAATTTAATGGCATGATGTTTGGAATTCATAAGTGGTAGCTTTATGGAGGAGTTGGTACTTGAGCTAGATCTGAATAGACTTCAACAGCAGAGATTCAGGGGTTGGTGGGGTAATGTGGAAGGGAGAATACCATGTAAATGAAAAAGCTTTATTATCTTTATTACTTATTTGTTTGTTTATTTAGAGACTTACGTCTCACTATTTTGCCAAGGCTGGTCTCAAATTCTTGGGTTCAAGTGATCCTTCTGCCTCAGCCTCCTATGAGTAGGTGGGACTAACAGGCTCATGCCACCACACCCAGAACGTGTAATGTTAATCTGGCCTTGAAGAATTAGAATTTCAGTGGATCAAATGCAGAAAACAGCAAAGAAATATGATGCAACAAGGCACTAAAATTCTTTCTTGTATATGATTTTAAAAAGTTCCTTAATTTTAAACCCCTTTACACTTATTCAAATAAAATATGAAACACACCAAGGTTACTCAGGAGGCTTAATCTTAAATTCTTTGTTTTTCCTTTTTTTTTTTGTACTGGGGATTGAACCCAGGGGCATTCTACCTCCAAACCACACCCCCAGTCCTATTTTATTTTTTATTTGAAACAGAGTCTAAGTTGCTGCAGCTGGCCTCAAACCTGTGATCCTCCTGTCTCAGCCTCCAAAGTATTGGGATTACAGGTGTGTGCCACCATGACTGGCTAATTTATTTTTCTTTAATACTGTAAAAATTGTGATAAAATGCACATAACAGACTTTACCATTTTTAAATAGTGCAGTGGCTTAAGTACATTCATGTTGTTGTGCAAGCCTTATCACTATCCATCACTATCTGTTTCTAACAAGTTCTTGAAGAAATTAATTAAAAATCATAATTAAGTAGATTGATGTAGTTTTCATCAGCTCTTTTATTCAGCTTATTGAAAGAAATGTGGAAATTAATCACATAAAGAATGTAATGACCTAAAAATACTACACCAGTAAATCTGACTTAATCATGTGAGAGATGATAGTCTCAAGCATTCTATCCTTAATCTCCCTATAAAGAGTTGTTGAATGGGTCTTTCCATTTAAATTTTAGTATGTTCTATAACTAACTAAATGTGTGTATGTATATAATAAGTGCACACATAATTTTTATTCTTACATTATATGCCTTTTTTTAATGGCATACACACACAGAAAATGTACCTGTAGTTTCCTGTTTCCTGTGTGCCATAATGTAGGCCATTTGATCGTTCCCATTCATGAACATGATGTGTTTGACACCTAGTAACTGTCCTGTAAATGTCAGCATTATCATTAGTCCATTTCTTTTCTCCAACATAAATGAAGCTGTTATACAAGTTAGTGTAAAGGATCCCTTACCCCTCTCCCACTTTTCCACAATTTGGATACTTTCCTTATGGTGGAATCTCCCAAATAGGTTTTTAAGATCAAAAAGTAAAAAATTATGGACATAGACATTTTCTGGCACATAAAATATATTGTAAAAGTATTTTTTCAAAAGGATAGCATAGTACCAACATAACAGAGCTTCCTATAGTTCATGAGGACTTAATTTTCACGGTGTTACTAGAAACATTAGTAAATTTCTGGACCACCAGCCATACCTAACTCAAATATGGTGGTGGTACTATATCTGCAGACTGATACTGTTATAAAATAAAATTTTAAATAAATATGCCAAGTCTTGTTTCCATTCACACTGGTCACCTTTATATATTTTATTTTGTTTATTCCATTAATTTAATTGTTTTTGACTCCCCTCTTTTGAATTACCTTTAGAACAATTCTAAGTATCAAGCACATTGTTAAGACAAAATTTCTTTGCTATTTCTGGGCATGTGGCTCAATCCACATGCCCAGAAATAGTAAACTTCTGTCAGTATGTGAGTATGGATCTAGCCATTTATTTATTTTTATATTTATTTATTTGTTTGTTTGTTTTGTGGTACTGAGAATTAAACCCTTGGGGCACTTTATCACAAGCTACAGCCCTTTTAATTTGGGGGGGAGTACTGTAGATTAAACCCAGGGGTATTCTACATCTAAGCTACGCCCTGATCCCTGAGTGTCTTAAGTTGCTGAGACTGGCCTCGAACCTGCGGTCCTCCTGTGGCATTCTCCCATGTAGTGGGATGACAGGCGTGTACAACCATGCCTGGCCCTTTTAATTTTTTATTGTGAGGCAGGGGCTCACTAAATTGTCTAGACTGGCCTTGACCTTGTGATCTTCCTGCCTCTTGCTTTCCAAGTAGCTGGTATTATAGATGCCCAGCCTAGTTCTAGTCATTTCAAATGAACTTGTGGTAGAGATATAATTGTAAACCAGTTTTTCATTAGATCTATATAAATAACTCATCAAGAAAACTATTTAAAATTGAAAAAGCTCACAATAACTAATTCACTTTTCTTAATGTTAAATAGTAAAATTCTGTTCAAGGTGATATTAAAAATATTCCTTACAACTGTAATTCATGTTATTTTTTGAAAGCTTACTCTAATTAAAAATGATGATTATTTTTCATACTAGGTTTTATTTTATGCATGTGATTAAAAATGGGCTTCCCTGATGGGGATGTGTTAATCTGTATTTGACTGCCTCCTGGGGTCTAAGCCCTTGATCTTCCTACTTGGTATGCATTGACCAGTTGACAGGTTCTGCTTGTTTGTAAGTAGTTTCTCAAATATGCTAATGTTGCTTTCCCCAGTAGGGTCTGGAATTTTTAGCAAGAGGGAAAAAAGCCTTTAGTAATGCAGTTCTAAATTGATGTGGGGTTACATTTCACAGTATTCATATTTATATTTACATACATTCTGTGCCCAAACCTGCCTTCCTGCCTAATTAGTCATGAGATTTATCTCAAGAAAAGAAAAGGAACAGGCAGAATATGCATATTCACATACATATACACACATACTAATTATATATAGTAACCAGACTGAAAAGTTGTAAATAAAGTGACTGCTAGACAGATGTCAACTCTAAGCAACATTCTAGCAGACAAAACTCTCATAAAAAACGGAAAGACTGACAGGCTAGGAAAATGTGCATTCTGCTTTACATTTCAAAAACAAAAACAAAGCCTTCATAATAGAGCACATACAAAGAATGGAGTCTAGCTGTGCCTTTTTTTTTTTTTTTTTTGGTACTGGGGATTGAACCAAGGGGCATTCTAAATGTCTCCGAACTACACTCCCAGCCCTACTGTATTTTTTATTTTGATACAGGGTCTTACTAAATTGCAGAGGGCCTTACTAAGTTGCTGAGGCTGATGGCGAACCTGCAATCCTCCTGTCTCAGCCTCCTAAGTATTGGGACTACAAGGGTGTGCCATCACTCCCAGCTCCTAATTTTGAACTCTAAAGCAGTAATTTTAAGAATTTAAAGGTAATTACTTAGGTTGAAGCTAAAAAGTTGATCTCAAAGAAGTAGAGAATAGAAATAATGGTTTCCAGAGACTGGGAAGGGTGAGAGGGAGGGAAGGTGGAGAAAGGATGGTTAATGGATACAGGGGTATAGTTGTATAGGAGGAATTACTCCTAATGTTGTATAGCACAGTTGGATTCAAATAATTGAACATTTTAAAATAAATAGTAGAGAGAATTTTGAATGTTTCCAACACAAAGAAATGTCAGCTGGGTATGGTAGCTCATGCCTGTAATCTCAACTACTTGGGAGACTGTGGCAGGAGAATCACAAGATCAAGGCCAGCCTGGGCAACTTAGCGAGATCCTGTCTCAAAGTAAAAAACAAAAAGGGCAGAAAGGAAGGAAGAAAGGAGTCTGAGATGATAGATATTTGAAAGAAAAGAATGGAAGGGAAAGAGGGAGGGAAATGTCTAAGGTGATAGCTGTGTCAAAGAAAAAAAGAAAGAAATGGTAAATGCCTGAGGGGATGGATGTGCCAGTTATTATGATCATGATATTGAAATGTCACATTGCATTCAATAATATGTACAATTAAAATTAAACAATTGAATTTAAAGGTGCCCTGAGACCAAAAAATTTAAGAATTGCTGTTCGGTAGTTAAATTGCTGAGTTTATTATATTCCACAGATGTCTCTTACAGATATTAACAGGATATCAGACAAAAAAACGTCCCTGAGCCGGGCATGGTGGCGCACGCTTGTAATCCCAGTACTTGGGAGGCTGAGACAGGAGGATCGCGGTTTCGTGGCCAGCCTCAGCTACTTAGTGAGACCCTGTTTCCAAATAAAAAAAGAATAAAATAGGTCTGGGGGTATAGTTTGGAGGTAGAATGCCCCTGGGTTCCATCCCCAGTACCACCAAAAAAAAAAAAAAAGTTCTGATTAGGGCTGGAGACATAGTTTAGAGGTAGATTGCTTGCATAGTATGTATAGGACCCTGGGTCCAATCCCCAGCACAACACACGCACATATGCACTCCTTTAGCAGACCACTAGCGGATTGAGGGGAAGCAATTGACTTGAACTCTTGACATAGGACAGCTTTACTCTTTTAAAAATTTAGTGCCAGCTGGCCGTGGTGGCGCCTGCTTGTAATCCCAGTTCTTAGGAAGCTGAGACAGGAGGATCGCAGGTTCGCGGCCAGCCTCAGGAATTTAGTGAGACCCTGTTTCAAAATAAAAGAATAAAATAGGACTGGGGGTGTAGCTCAGAGGTAGAATGCCCCTGGGTTCCATCCCCAGTACCACACAAAAAAAGTGCCATTTGACGGGCATGGTGGCATACACCTGTAATCCCAGTACTAGAGAGGCTGAGACAGGAGGATTGCCTGTTCAAAGCCAGCCTCAGCAACTTAGTGAGACACTTATTAACTTAGTTCTCCCTTCTTTCAAAATTAAAAATTAACAAAAAGACTGGGGGTGTATCTCAGAGGTAGAATGCCCCCTGGGTTCAATCCCTATGCAGTACTTCACACACACATACAAAATTAGTGTCATTTACTTTAATGCAATGTAATTTCTCACTACAGGGCAACAACACACAGCGATCTTATTCTGAGAGCAACGAAGTTGGGAATCCCTTACCGAGTTATTCACAATGCCTCCATAATGAATGCTGTAGGCTGCTGTGGTTTACAGGTATGCTACAAAGGAAGTTTTTAAGTGAAAATGTTTTATTGTCTACAAATTGAAAATCGATTTTAATTGTAGTTCATGAATAATAAAACATACTAATTGACAGCATATTACTTAGTTTATACTAAGTTTTTTTATAGCAAATTTGTCTATAACTTAGGTTTTCTCCACTCTTTTGGACTAGGTCACTTAGATTTAGCTAGAGAATGATTTTAATCTTCTATCCAACTTGTACATATACAAAAAGGAAAACATAAGCTGATTAATTATATTGGTTAAGTATTCCTAAACCCTTTTTATATGCATCCAAATGGTTTAATCAACATTGTTGAAGCCGTTTTTCCACATGGCATTTTCTGCACTATCAAGATCATTATGGTACTGAGTGTGGGGTACATGCTATAATCCCAGCTACTCAGGTGGCTGAAGCAGGAGGATTGCAAGTTCAAGGCCAACCTGAGCAACTTAAGAGAACCTGTCTCAAAATAAAAAGAGCTAAGATGTAGCTCAGTGGTAAAGGATGCACCTAGCATGCACAAGGCCCCTGGGTCAGTCTCTGGTACCACAGGGGGAAGAAAAAAAAGAGCATTGTGATGCTGCGTTTTTTTTAAAAATCAATAATGGAGCTAAAAAGAAACCAGTGGTGTTAGGTTTTTAGGCTAGCTTTGCAATTATCAATATGTATAGAGTTAGCTTTTTGTTTGTTTGTTTTGTTTTTATGATACTGGGGATTGAATCCATTCTACCTCTAAGCTATACCCTCAGCCCTTTTTATTTTTTATTATGAAACAGGTCTTGCTAAGTTGCTAAGGTTCTTGCTAAACTGCTGAGGCTGGCCTCAAACCTGTGGTCCTCCTATCTCAGCCTCCCAAGTACTGAGATGACAGGCATGCACATCCCCCCCCCCCCCCGGCGAGTTAGTAATTTTTAACTCCAACAGTCTTGGTTCTGAGGGGCTAAAACAAAGCTGCAGCAACTGTTTACAAGATTTTCATCTAAGCTGTTTTAATTTTTTAAATTTGATGTTTATATTCTGATATTCACACATACATAATCCATTACAGCTATAGTGCCTGCATGTCCAACAGTGGTTTAAAAACTTCACTGATTCTTAAGACACATTCCTATTTTATATAATAGGAGGATAATGTGCATCTTAGAATCTATGAAACAAGGAATTCCCTGGTGTGTCTTCCTGAGACTTAAAGATAGATATTTATAAGAAGACACATTAGCCTTAGACCCAGTGCTTTGTCTGTAGCTATACAGTAGTCTGTATTACCCAGAAGAATAGCTCAATTCAGTTTACTGATACTGGATATTCATTCATCTCAAAATATTGCCTTTGGAACCAAAGAAAAAGTATATATGATTCACCTTTCAGTATTCACCACTTGTTCTTAATTATATTTAAATTGGCATAGGATTTTGCTATCTTGTCTAAAATGCATACTTTAAAAAAAAACACCCTTGGCAATTCAAGTCTTTTTACAGTTTAAAATCCCTCTAAACATTGCTATGTTGCAGTAGGGTGAATGCTGTTCATAGAACCATTAAATGTTACCACTACAAAGAATGCTAAGGATGAAGAAAATGACTCAAAAAAGTGTCACTGACGCAGGTAGTAGTAAAGATGAGGTTAAAACTCTGTGGTTCTTTGTCAAGTATTCGTCCCTTTAGATAATGATTTTCGGAATTGATGATTGTGTGCTCGCTTCGGCAGCATATATACTAAAAGAATTGATGATTGCTGTGAGAAAGGAAAAAAGGGGATACGTTATCATGTGATAAAGATGTGTTAACCTTAAGCCAGTGAAATATATTTTTGGTGTGTGTGTGTGTGTGTGTGTGTGTGTGTGTTTGTACTAGAGACTGAACCCAGGGGCATTCTACTTCCAAGCCAAACCCCCAGCCTTCCCCCCTTGTTTTTTTTTTTTTTGGCCGTACTGGGGATTGAACGCAGGGGCGTTCTACCTCTGCGCTACACCCCCAGCCCTATTTTTTATACTTTATTTTGAAACTGGGTCTCACGAAGTTGCGGATAGAGATAGAGAGAGAGAGGGAGGGAGAGGGAAAGAGAGAAAGAGCTGAGGCTGGCCGTGAACCCGGATCCTCCAGTCTCCGCCTCCCAAAGTACTGGGATTACAAGTGTGCGCCATCACGCCCAGCCTCCCCCCTTGTTTTTTGAAACGGAATCTTACTAAGTTGCTGAGGCTGACCTCCAACCTGTGAACCTCCTGTCTCAGCCTTCCAAGTACTAGGATTGCAAGCATGCACTACCACCACACCTAGCTACAGCATATATTTTTTAAATATTTGGGTTGGTGTGTGTGTGTGTGTGTGTGTGTGTGTGTGTGTGTGTGTGTATTTTTTGTGGTACTTGGAATTGAGCCTAGAGGCATTCTATCTCTGAGATATACCCCAGCCCTGTTTTATTTTTTACTTTGAAACAGGGTCTCTTTAAGTTGCTGAGGGCCTCACTAAGTTGTTGAGGCCGGCCACAAACCTG
This sequence comes from Glis glis, assembly GCA_004027185.1. Classification (NCBI taxonomy): domain Eukaryota; kingdom Metazoa; phylum Chordata; class Mammalia; order Rodentia; family Gliridae; genus Glis; species Glis glis. The sequence continues at coordinate 77,863 of PVJS01000658.1, read as the reverse complement.
CAATCCTCCTGTCTCAGCCTCCAAATACTGGGATTACAGGCATGTACCACCACCACACCTGGCTTAAATATCGGCTTTAATTATTATAAGTATTGGCTTAAATATCGGCTTTAAGTATTTTTATTTAATTTTCTTTGTTCTTCTTAAGTATTAAAAAACAAAGGAAAGTATATTCCATGTAAATCTGTTGTCTAGACTTGCTGAAACTAAATCTGAGGGAGCTTGTCTTTCTGATCTTCTACACTGATAGAGGTCATTCTTCTCATGTCTAAGATAATTGAAGGTTTTTGAGGATTTTTTTATGAGAATTGGCTGTTTCCATTTAAGCCCCTAAGATCATATCCACATTTTATGTATTGTTTTTCAAAATATTTGGTTTTCTCACTTGTGTATGGGATTTTTCTATGCAGCCACAAACCATTTTCCCCCATCTAGGTTTTATTATCTAATCTTGATGTGAAATAATTTACTACTTGTGTGAAGAACTGAAAGTATCTTTCTAGGTTCTGTCTTATATACTGATGACATTTTTATGAAGATGCACTTCTTATACCACCCAAATGATTCATATCCCAGGAAAAAAATTTATTCCTTTTGTACAGTTTTCTAATATAACAGCTCAGGTCCCTTATATAAAATGGGAAAAAAACCTATATAAAAACCTAAAAAGTGTTTACATATGACTTACACACATCTTCCCATGTGCTTTAAATAATCTCTAGCCGGGCGTGGTGGCGCACGCTTGTAATCCCAATACTTTGGGAGGCGGAGACCGGAGGATTCGGGTTCGCGGCCAGCCTCAGCTCTCTCGCTCTCTCTCCCCCTGTCTCTCTCTCTTTCTCTCCTCTCCTTAGTAAGGCCCTCCGCAACTTCGTGAGACCCGGTTTCAAAATAAAAGTATAAAAAATAGGGCCGGGGGCATAGCGCGGAGGTAGAACGCCCCTGCGTTCAATCCCCGGTACTGCAAATAAATAAATAAATAAATAAATAAATAAATAAATAATCTCTATATTACTTATAATACCTAGTACAACATAAATGTATATAAATAGTTGATATACTGTATTGTTTAAAAAACAAGAAAAAATGTTTGTACATGTTGGATACAGAAGCAGCCCTCCCCCAGTTTTTTGATCCACAGTTAGTTGAATCCATTGAATTGGAACCCACATATGGAGGGCCAAGTGTATATGCACAACACACTGACATTTTAAAGTAAATGTGTAGATAAACTGCATAATACAAGAACTTTGACAAATTCCATTCCCTTACAATAGCCAGCCTTTTTCTCTTTACTGTTAGGACTAGGATATGTGGAAGAATTTATAACCTTAATGCAAATCACATAGAGGGCTTGTGAAACAGATTGCAAAGGTTATCCTAGACTTTCTGGTAGAGTACACCTGGGATGGGGTCTGAGCATTTTTATTTCTAACAGATACTGTGGCTACTGGTACAGATACCATGCTTTGAGGACCACCAGCCTAAACAAAGCCTTACAGAAAGTATTGTATTATCTTTTTTTATTTAGCTTGGCAAGATTGGAAGAATAAATTTTAATGCCCAGAAATAACTTGCCAAACGTAGAATGTTAGCAGGTTACCTTGTCATGCTCTCTTGCTAAATTTTAAAAGGGAAGTAGGCACTTCTTTTGAAAGACATTCTGTCATCTCTGTGAAGGAACTTTCCCATAATGTCAAAGTGAAGTTGTTGAACAAAGATACCACTTTGAGTGCTGTGATAGACCTTAACAGTACATGCTTTCTGTTACCTTTGTCTTAAAGAGTAACAGTATGAAATTCCTAGCCTAAAAATGGGTACAGATTTTTTAAACTATCAACTCATCAATCCGTTTTGCATTATCCTGTTGTATTTATTGTTTTTATTTTCTTTTTTTTTTCCCTTGTTACTGAGATTGAAGCTACATCCCCAGCCCTTTTTATTTTTTATTTTTGAAACAGGGTTTTGCTAAGTTTCTAAGGCTGGCCTCAAACAAGTACAGGGATTAGATATGTACTACCACGCCCAGCTGTTTCTGTTGTTTTCTAAAGGAATAACATGGAGAGTTCAGAATCAACTATTTGTTATTTTTTCATTAAATTTGTAGTTGTTTGCCAACAGAAAATTCTTGTTTATCAGTATTAATGATGGTAAGTGGTTGCATACTATTTAACACTTCTGCATATGTATACAGACACACAAACACATATCTAGGCAATTGATAGGCATTCTATTACAGGCATGCTATAAAACTAAAATTCCTTAACGACAGTCCCCATATTCCCAATGAAAAACTTCCTTGTAAAATGTAAAGTATATTAGAGGCTTCCAAATTAGATATCTTTAAGCAAAATAGTGATTCATTCATTCAACAAATGCTATTTATCTATTTATTGTTTGCCTATTGAGTGTCTTTGGATATAGTGATAAATTTGAGCTATAAGGATCCTGGTTTTTTTGTTGTTGTTTGTTTGTTTGTTTTATGGTGGGGCTGGTGTTTGACCCAGGGGCATTCTACCTCTGACCTATACCCCTAGCCCTATTTTGTTTTATTTTATTTTATTTTATTTTATTTTATTTTATTTTTTTATTTGGAAACAAGATCTTAATAAGTTGCCGACAGCCTCACTAAGTTGCTGAGGCTGGCTTCAAACCTGTATTCCTCTAGTCTTAGCCTCCCAAGTACTCAGATCACAAGCATGTACCACCACGCCCAGCTAGGATCCTGCTCTTGTGGAGCTTATATTTTGGTGGGAAGAAAATGCAATAAACCCCCCCCAAAAAAAGGTAGTGGCAAGTGTAAGAAATTCAAGTAGACTGATATATTAGAAAATGACTAAATCATTGTCATGGTCAGGGGAGGACTCTCTAGGGTGACATCTGAGATTAGATGTGAATCAAGAGGGAACTAGCATGTTCTAGTTAGAGGGAACAGTTAGTGCAAAGGCCCCTAAGTGGGAATGAGCTTGGCTTTTTAGAGGAACCAAAGAAAAGTCTTGTTGGACTATATATACACATATAGGCAAGGGGAGGAATAACTTGTGGTTGGAAAGGAGGGTAAGAACTGGATCACTCGGCTCTCTAATCCAACATGAAAAGTCTGGATTTGATTCTAAACAACGTAGATTACCATCGGAGAGTTTTAAGCAGCAGAAAGACTGAATCTGATAAATGTTTTCAAAAGATATCTGTGGCAGGTACGTGGAGGTTGAATTGCTGCCAGACAAGACTGGAACTGAGGATGTCATTTAGCAGGCTATTGCAGTCATTTAGAGGAGAGATGATGGTGGCTTGGACTGCATGGAGAGAGTGGAATATGTGAAGATCGGAGAAGTAGACCTGTAACAGCAGTTTCTATTAAGAAAATTCATTTTGAGGAGATGTAGAGATCCATTTCTGCCTAACTGATGGTAGTCCTAGGGAAGGAAATGGGCTCTATTGCTAATGGGTGTTGTCCCACAGTCTCCACTATCACAGTTATAGTTCTTATCCCCAAAGACTGTGGGGCTGGACCCTTCTATTACCATTGTTCAAGTAGCTTCCTGTTTTGGTTGGTTTTATTTTATTTTTTATTATTTTGATACTAGGGATTGAGCCCAGTGGCATCCTATCTCCAAGCTACACCCCAGCCCCTTTTATTTTTTATTTTGAAACAGGGTCTCACTAAGTTGCTGAAGTTGGCCTCGAACCTGTGATCCTCCTGTCTTTCCTCCCAAGTACTGGAATTACCGGCATGTGCCATCACACTCAGCTTTGATTGATTTTATTAACTTGTCATTGCCAGAGCACTTGCCTCCTGTCACTAAGAACCCTCCGCCAATCTTCCTGTGCTTTCTGAACTATGATTAATCATAGAGTTGATTATATAGAAGAGTGTGGTTAGGTTTGTCTTATTCCTAAACCTTTGAGCCTCTGGACATGGCCCTAAAGTCTCTCCTATTGACTTGTGAAGAGTTAGTCCTGACACAAAGAGTACAGGTATATTAACTGAAAGAAGCTAGATACAGAACATCACCTATTGCATGATTCCATGTGTATGAAATGTCCCCAAGAGGCAAATCTATGGAGACAGAAAGTAATTAGTGGTTGCCTGAGGCTGTGTATTTCAGGGAGTAACTAAATGGACATAAAGGTATCTTACTAGGGTGATGAAAATGTTCTGGGGTGATGGTTGACACAGCTCAGTAAATTTACTAAAAGTCAGAACTGTACACTTGAAATGGGTGAATGTTATGATATTTAAAGGATAACTCAATAAAGTGGTTAAAAATGAATTATAAGAAGTTTACTAGATGGGCAAAGGGCAAGATATTCCAAACAGAGGAGAGAATTATGGAAGCCCTATAGGAAATCTGTAAAGTATTAGACACACACACACACACACACACACATACACACACACACACACGGACGTGCGCATGCTCACACGTGTATCTATGTACCACAGACACCTTGGTTATCTAGGGAGTTAGTAACATAAAACGTAGAATATATATATTGGATAAAAATTGTCTGCAAATTGGGTAGAATTGTTTGAAAAACACAATGGAAAGGTTTAGAATTTAATTAAAAATTAAAAGCTCTTGGTTTTACTTTATGCCCAGACAGTAATTAAGTAATTAAGTAATCTATTTTCTCTGTTTCTCAGGTTCCTAAACTATAAGGGGTTGGGGTGAAGACAGGAGGGAAATTAGATGAGATCACTGGTTTTTAAACTATGCCACGATTTATGAAGATGCTTCAGGGATTCAGCATATAATCAAGTGTGCAATTATAAAACACTACACAATGAAGATTCAGTCTTGAGGAGGCCAATCTTCAACTCTATTAATATTTTGTTTAAGAAATCCTTTGGAAAAAGAGATGTAGCAGTAAAAAGTATGAAAATTACTAAGCTAGATAAACTCTAATATCCTATAGATTCAGAAGCTAAAAAGCTGGCCTGTTTTCCAACTTTTGGCAAAAGTTACCTTGACCGAGATAGGTTAGGCATTTAAATTTTCATTGAGTAAATTTTAACATTTTTCACAATTAAAATATTAGTTGTTTCGAAACAGTCTTGTCTTAGTATATGAGAACCCTCCTCACAGGTGTCATGAGACCAAAGAAAAGAGGCAGGCAGATCCAATATTACACAGAGTACAATTTATTGGGAGAACTTACTGACAAAAATATAATCCTGGGCAACAGCAAGACCAGATGGATCCCTGCAATTTGGGTCAGAAGATGGGGGCTTACAAGGTAGTCAAGTCAAAAGTGACTTCATCGAAGCTGGAATGTGCATGGTTTATCTCAGTGTTATATTAAAGAGTCAGGCACATTCTTGGTAGTAGGGTCCAATTGTAAAATTCCATATACCAGTCTTACTGCTTTGTGTATTTTTAGAATGCTGGGAAACTATTCAGGGAAGGCCAACCAGGATTACTCAGGGGGCGATCATAGCAGTTACAATTCAAGATGGCTGCGGTCCTGTCAAGCTGAATACATACATGAGTTGTAAATATGTATTTTAAAATCATGTGATTTAGCCAGGCATGGTGGTGCATGTCTGTAATCCCAGTACTTGGGAGGCTGAGACAGGAGGATCACAGGTTCAAGGACAGCCTCAGCAAATAGTGAGACTCTCATTAACCTAGCGAGACCCCGTTTCAAAATAAAAATAAAATAGGGCTGGTGGTATAGCTCAGAGGTAGAATGCCCCTGAGTTCAATCCCCAGTGCTACCAAAAAAAAAGATCATGTGATTTGAAATACCTAAGCAACACTATTTCTAACATTCATATTATTGTGTGCTTTGCAGATTTTTTCTAATGAAAGGAAAGTCTACTTGTCTAAAGCCAGGCAAGCTGGTTATGTTTAGATTTTCTGATAATGAAAATGTGCTGAGTAAATTGATGACCAATCTTAACAAATCAGGGATTTTTTCCCCTAATACACAAGACAGGAAGAATAAAATACTTCTTTTGTTGAATTCTTTTAACATTTCTGCAGAAGCATTCAGCAATTTATTCATACAGAACTGGAGTTGTTCTATTTAGCATTGTTCCTGCTTTAGAGCAATTATTTAAAAAACTAGCAACTTCCTTCATAATAAATGCCTTATATACTTAGAAAATTAAGAAAATACAATGAATATAAAGAAGAAAATAGAAAACATTCATGTTCCCACAATCTAGAAGCATTTACAATTACTGTTTGGTATATTTTCTTTCAATTTTTTTTTATTATTTTATTACTGCATTGCAGTTATACATCTTAGTGAGCTTCAATGTGATACAAACATATATGCACACAGATCTTGGTGTATTCCCTTCCACTTCCCTCTTCTCCCTCCCTTCCCATACGTGTTAATGAAATTGCTAGTGATACCTTCAAATATTGTCATAGTATTATTTGAACTATTTCTTTCCTTGGTCCTCCTTTTTCTCCTCCCCACCTTCATCCCTCAGTTGCCTTCCACTATTCTACTGGTCTCACTTTTCATTTATCTGAAGTTGCTTTTGTTTCCTATTTTCTCTCTGGCTTCCACATATGAGAGAAAACATATGACCCTTGACTTTGTGACAGGCTTGATCTCACTTAGTGTAATTCATTACTTAGTATGTGTACTACTTGGCTTTATAGGTCAAAGATAAAAAGAAAGTACGAATTCTGAAATGTTCTTTGTGTGCTGTTGATCAAACCCAGGGCCCCATACATGCTTTTGAGACATTTTAGACGACAGATAAATGAGCCAGTTTCATGAAACCAGGTAGCAATGATTTCTGGATAAGAACTGGCTGACTTCAGCAAAGGAGTGTATAATTTTCTCTTTGTTATGAAATGCTTCCACTTTCTCTGCCTATTGCATGAGTGACCTTGAGTATTGCCATATGCTCTTTTGTTTATATAATACATATCTGCTTTGGAAAAGATGTATATCACTTTCAAAAAGTAACAACTCATTTCCTTCTTTTTTTTTTTTCATACCGCAACACTCATTGTAATAATCAGCATTGTTGACCTTGTAGTAGTTCTTACTGTTAGTTTTCATTGTTGTCCTGAGGCTAATGTTGGAATGACAAAATCTAGTTTAGTACAAAGAATGCTAAATTAGATAACATATCTGAGCTCTACATGGTTCTGTAACCTTAGGAGAACTCATCTAAGCTCTTTGTTTTCTTTTAATCATTTAAGAGCTGCCTTTGACTACCTGCTAAATCATTAAAATTTTTAATTTAAAATTAGAAAGTTTTTTTTTCTTTGCATTTCCATTTAGTACTATTTCTAATCATTATTTTAAAAACCCATTACCAGCATTCTTTTCCAATTCATAGTTTTATCTTTAAATTATAGATCTGATTGTGCCTTTCTTCTACTCTAACAATTCTAGTAAATACCTATCCTACACAGAATGTTGAATTACTTGTATGTGTTTATGTTTTTACCACATTATAAACTATTTGACTTACCTTCATATCTTCCATTGCACCATATCATAGTGCCATGCATGTAAAAAATATGCAACAAGTATTTCCTTGTTTAATTGCTTATTTAATTCCTCCCCACTCAAGTCAGATCTGGCCTTTGGAATTATATGCATTAAATCATAATTTTTCATTTATTCATAAATGGATTCTTTCATTTATAGGTGAAAATATAAATTTTGTAGCTCTTCTATTTACAACTTTAAGTTTATCTTTGTACCTAGTGTGTGGCTATGTCCATAATCCTTCTTAGGTCAGCAAAAGTCAATGTTAAGCAAAATTCATGTGGGAATAAAAGGAACAATAACAAAATAATTCTGAAACCGGTATTCTATTAGAAGAGAAAGCTGGTCAGTCTTGATTATGTAGTTTTGTGGCATACGTTTTGACAATTCCGCTGGCTCGGTTTTCCCTCACCCCTCATAGATTGAACTGATTTAAGACAGGCATACACACACACACACACACACACACACACACACACTACATGTGGAGCCTAATAGAATATTTGCACATTAAATTTTCCATATTCATAACAGATTTCTTAATATAATAGCTATTTAACTTTAAAACCACAGAAAAAATGTGTGTGGTACTGGGGATTGAACTCGGGGGCATTCTACCTCTGGGCTACACCCCCAGCCCTATTTTATTTTTTATTTTTTTGAAAAAAAAAGTTGCGGAGAGCCTTGCTAAATTGCAGAGGCTGGCCACGAACCTGTGATCCTCTTGTCTCAGCCTCCCAAAAGTACTGGGATTACAAGTGTGAGCCACCACGCCTACCAAAAATATTTTTATTTGTAATACAAAATAACAAATGTATTAAAACCTAATTATAAAGTGGAGTTTTACAAAGCATCCATACTTCTGAAAGGAAGGAAATGTTAATGTCAGTGGAATGAGTTAGGAGACTTAAGTTCATATAGGCAAGTGGTGTTGAGGGCTCAGAGCAGGGTGGTAGGGAATGAAACGAGTTGTTAGTTTCTGTATAAATTAATCTGCTGGCTGGGCGTGGTGGCACACATCTGTAATTCCAGTATTTGGGAGGCAGAAACAGGAGGATCACAGGTTTGAGGCCAGCCTCAGCAACTTAGTGAGACCCTGTTTCAAAGTAAAAAAAAAAAAGAAAGAAAAGGGTTGGGGGTGTAATTCAGAGGTAGAATACCCCTGAGTTCAATCCCCATTACATACATGTGTGTGTGTGTGTGTGTGAATGTATGTATGTATATATACATATATATATCATACTGCTATAATTAATAGGAGTTGGCATTCATAAGATATCAGGAATTAGAGATACAGATTAGAGGCAAGTCAAGTATATTAGCTGTTGCTAGATAATTGCTTAAGGCCATTCTGTTCATACTATCTCATTCTTCCCCCATGCTCAACTTCTCCAATCTAAATTTAGCTGGTCCTTTAAGGTCTCTTCAGAAGTCTTCCTCAGGTACTCGCTTAAGTGGGAGAAATGCTGAACTCATATAACACTTAGGGTCTATATTTCATAGCTGGTAATTATTATTTAATATTATTTGTCTTTCTTGTGCATCTTCTCACTCTAAATAGTGCTTTGTATATAATGACTGGATGGTGTTGAGTTGTGGGTTTTTGTTTCAGTGTTTTGTTTTTTCTTTAATAGATAAAAACATAATCCAATATCAAGTTAGGTAAACTGCTTTCTCTAGAAGTTACTCCAGGTTGAAATTAAAAAGGTCTGTATCTAGCCAGGCGTGGTGGCACAAGCTTGTAATCCCAGTACTTGGGAGGCTGAGACAGGAGGATCCGGCGCGGCCAGCCTCAGCTACTTTGTGAGGCCCTCCGCAACTTAGTGAGACCCTGTTTCAAAATAAAGAATAAAAATAGGGCTGGAGGTGTAGCTCAGAGGTAGAATGCCCCTGGGTTCAATCCGCAGTACTGCAAAAAAAAAAAAAAAAAAAAGTCTGTATCTGCTCATTATTTCTTAGAAAATAGCTAATTTTATAGTCTTTAAATTTAGGTTTGTAACAATAATGTTCTCAGGGGAAATGATCATAGAATATTTAGGCTTTTGTAACCTCAGTTCTCGTCGCTGTATGATTTTGTCCCAGTTTCTTTTTATAGTTTACTGGTAAATCCTTTGGTTGTGAAACACACAAAAAACTGGTCCTTCTGTTCTTTGAAGTACTGACATCTAAATGGTGAAACTGTTTGCATAATGTTCCAGGTCTCATTGAAGAAGTTTGTACCACAGCCACAGGAGTGGTTACAGCTTATAAATCTGGGTCCTAGAAAGCAGTGCTTATATGAGGTTTTCTTTAATCCCCCAAATTAGACTATTCAAAGACACTTTTACACAGAATGCTTCAGTTAGTGTTTCTGTGTGACTAGAATCTCAATTCTCTTTTAATGGGTTTGTCACTCTTTTTGAATGAATAACTTGGTTATTTGCTTCCATGACTGTTTCCATGCCTTTTAAAATACTTAAGACCCGTTTAAAGTATTTATATATAATTACATGTGTGATTTTCTTTATTTTCCATGAAATAATACTAATATTTCACAATTTGTTTTGTTTTGTTTTTAGTATTGGGGATTGAACCCAGGAGTATTCTACCTCTGAGCTACAACCCCAGCCCTATTTTATTTTTGTTTTGAAACAGGGTCTTGCTAGGTTGATGAGAGTCTCACTGCTTGCTGAGGCTGTCCTGAAACCTGCGATCCTCTTGTTTCAGCCTCCCAAATACTGGGATTACAAGCATGCACCACCACGCCCAGCTAGTATTTCACAGTTTGATCAGAGAAGTGAAAAATTCATTTTTAGAATGTATTCAGTTATAGTTGGACTTGTCAGAATTAAATCATGTAAGTGTAATTTTAAATATTTGGTAATATTTTTTTAGCTCACTCCAATAAGGAATGCAGTTGGATTACATCAGGGCACGGCATTTTTTAATAAATTCATGTCATCATAAGCATTATTGTTATTATATCATCAAAACTGTATCATTTATGAGTCTTTATAATGTGTAACGTACTGCTGAGCATTCTATATACTTTTTGTTATTTAATCCGTAAGAGCTCTGTTGCTAGGTTTACGGTTATTATACTCATTTTACTAGCGGTTTCTTCCCAAGGGTCAGGAAGGTGACTTGTCCATGATCACCCAGCAAGTAAGAGCCAGTGCCTGACTCGAGCCTCTGCCACTGAATGAGGCATCTATCTGCACATTCTGTGAGGGCCAGAGCTGTTTTGCTTGTCACTTTTATTTATTTATTTATTTATTTTTTTGTGGTACTGGGGATTGAACCCAGGGGCATTCTACCTCCGAGCTACACCCCCAGTCCTATTTTTTATCCTTTACTTTGAAACCAGGTCTCACAAAGTTGTGGAGGGCCTTACTACGTAGCTGAGGCTAGCCACGAACCCGGATCCTCCGGTCTCTGCCTCCCAAGTACTGGGATTACAAGTGTGCGCCACCACGCCTGGCTGTTTGTCACTTGAAACCTGTGACTAGCATGGTTCCTGGCACATAGTAGATGCTCTATATTAAATATTTATTGGGTAAATTTGCCTGTCATAGAACAATAGCAGTCATACCCCTCAGCAGGGCTAAGGCCATTCCTGTGAGCTTGACACAGGGTGAGAATATTCCAGGAATCTCACATTAAAACACAAAATACATTTTTCACAAAGAAATCTTGTTAAATGTGACAGAAGGATACATGACTCCAAATTCTTGGATTTACATGGGTCTTTGTATGCTGCCCGTGAACAGGACTGCTACTGAAAAGCATGGCTTCTCTGAGAGAATATCTTGCTTAGGTAGCTTTCAAATGGACCTTGGAATAAAGCCCCTGTGTGATAGGTACGTTGGAGGCACTAGCCTATGAGGAAAGGATGAACCTTCCCTCTAGAACTCCCTCAAGATGTTAAACCTGAGCAATGTTGAGCTTCTCTAGGGAAGTAGGGATGAAAGACCCTGAACGCTCCACCTTTTCTTATTTCCTTCCTGATTCTCCATCACCTCTTGCAACAGCCTCTGAAACTGACCTGTGATGCTGTAGGCTACTGGAACCAGAGGATGACCAGTTCCTGCTTCAAATAAGTTTCTTCATTTTCAAATGAAGAACCAAGGCTTAGAAAAGTTAAATGACTTCCTGAAGTCACACAGCTATTTCAGGCACACAGGTAATTTGTGACAGAGGACTAGATTTGATTTTCAGTATCTAGTGCTTTCCAGCTCTAATTTAAACTCTTTTGAGTACTGTTTATATTGAAGAATTAAATATTTACATAACAACATTAGTATTGTGTTTTACCATACATTAAGTCACTAAAAATAAATCTCCTTTGCATAGTACCTAGATGAGAACTAATATTTAAGCAGGGTGTAGTGATGCACATCTGTAATCCTAATACTTGGGAGGTTGAGACAGGAGGATTGCAGGTTTAAGGCCAGCCTCAGCAACTTAGCAAGACCTGTTCCAAAGTAAAAAATAGAAAAGATTGGGGGCGTAGCTTGGATATAGAATGCTTCTGCCCCCCTCCTGCAAAAAAAGAGCTAATATTAGCATATCACTTCATCATTTGAACAACTTTTTACATGTTATTTGATCCTCACAACCCTAGGAGTAGTAAGAAGAGTATTTTACCACTATTGGAGATACAGACTTAGAGTAATGTCATAGAGCTAACAAGTTGCAGAGTGAAAATGCAAAACTAGATTTTCTCAGCATAAGATTTGGAGTTGGACTTGACTTAGGTGAACTAGTACAGCCAGCTTGGATCAGAGAAGCAAACTTCTTGCTTGAAGTGATGGTAAAGTGGAGTGGGCCACTTAGGCAGAAGGGAGGATATTTGGGAAAGGTCCTCATCATTGAACTTTATAGTGAGACAACAAATAAAAGCTTGCTAAATTAAGGATATATGTTTTGAGCAGTGGCTAGAGTGAGTAGGCAATTTGTGAATTTTATTGAGATTATATGACGGAAAGGAGCATTCCTTCAGATGGAAGTTTGAGTGTTTCTTTTTCGTTATTAATTATGTGACCTTAGGTAAGTCAGTTGATCTTTCTAATCTTCTGTGGGCTCATCTGTAAAATGAGAATAATATTAACCTTGTGAACCTTCTTTGAGTGCTCAGTTTTTTTTCCCTCCTTCTGGGTTCTTGTTTTTCAATATTTCAGTGGTTACATAGCTAAATTATGAATGATTACAAGTTCCTGTACTGAATGCAGGGCTGCTAGAAGCTTACCACTGAAAGGGGCATCCAAAGGACACCACTTACTATGAACCAGAAAACTTCTGTTACCTTTTATGACAGATGTAATCCCTGACCCCCCTCAAATCTGGGTCTTACTTTTTTATATTTTTTATTTTTTTGGACAATTAAGACTACATTTATTTACGGATTGTAAAATCAGGCTCCATTTGCTTAACGTCCCACTTGTAGCGCTGAATGGTGAATACACAGCATTCACTGCATACGTATACCCATGCATGTCATTTATAACTTCACTCATTACTACTAACTCACCTCAGAAAGGATGGCGTTTTCTTAGTCCATCCTCTCTCTTCCTTAGTCAAAGTACTATAAATTCCAAATTAATAAAACTTCATTATATTTGAGGACCGCCAAAGCTAAAATATTGATCTCTCAGGCAGTTGTTTCTTACATAAAAATGTATAGATGGGTAAGTCATGAGGAGGCAGCACTTTGGAAGTTTAAACCAACAATGTACTGTTAGTAATAGACTATACAAAATTATCCTTTGGTTCTATTCTAAACTTAACAGTCCAGTTAATTTTACTGTCCTCACCTGAATATGTATAACTATTATACAGGGTCTGAAATCAGGTGGTTATTTTATTTTGCTGAAGATTCTTCTTATAATCAAGAAGTTAGCCTACACAGTTTGAGAGATCATTTTAGAATGCCATCTTCTGACCCTGTCTTTCTTGAAGAAAACTGATGCATCATTTCTGGATAATTTAGAGAGAAATTAGTTCCATTTAGTTTTTTTCGGGGGGAGGGTTTGTGTTTTTTGCAGTACTGGGAATTGAACCCAGGGGCATTCTACCTCCGAGCTATACCCCCAGACCTACTTTTTATTCTTTATTTTGAAGCAGGGTCTCACGAAGTTGCGGAGGGCCTCACTAAGTAGCTGAGGCTGGCTGCGAACCCAGATCCTCCGGTCTCAGCCCCCCAAGTACTGGGATTACAAACGTGTGCCACCATGCCCGGCTCAGTTCCATTTAGTTTTAAAATGAGTTCCTTTCCATTTAGTTTTTAAAATGAACAGTTCTGTCAGGTACGGTGGCACACACCTGTAATCCCAGGAACTCGGGAGGCTAAGGCAAGAGGATCGAGTTCAAGGCCAGCCTTGGCAACTTAACAAGACCCTGTCTCAAAAAAAGGGGGACAGGAGGGTTGGGGTATAGCTCAGTGGTACACCACCCCTGGGTTCAATCCCCAGTACCGTTAAAAAAAAAAAGTAATGAGACGAATAGTTCCGTTTATCAAACCTCTGAATTAATCTTTCTGAACTCACTGGTTTCTAAAACTGGCCATTAGCCGAAGGTCTGAAATCTAGGGAACTATCAGGAACCATGCCTAGCCCAAGAAGGTGCTTCATAGTGTCTTAGAATTGTCTTCCAACTTACAGAAAACAATAGATTCCACCAAATCCTAAAATTAGGTGTATGAAAAGCCTGATATGCCAGGTAATTACAGGACAACTCCACACTTTACAAGGGAGCTTTGAAAAAGTTTTGCCTTGAGTGTGAATGATAGCTCTTCTCAACTGAAAATTTCATTACCATCTTTCCCTTACCGTATATAACAGAAGCTGGAGAATAAGTAGTACATTTTTACTTACATAGCACCAAATATAACTACCAAACTTCTGAAAGAACAGAGAAACTAGATTGGAGAGTTTCAGAGTAACTAAAATTTAAATATTAAGTCTCTTATACATATGTTTTTTCTCCTTACATGAAAGGTACTAAATAATTTACATTTAAATATCTTATATTTTAAGAGAAAGTGGAAATTATTTGAAATATATAGTAAAGGAACTATATACCCAATGCTCAAATGTAAAATATAAACAAGTAAAATATTCCTAAAAGGAAGTGAATATTCACTCCTCCTCCTCCCCCCAAAGTAGGTAATTACACCACAAAGAAATCCATAGGGAAATACTTGCTTGCTGTGATAAATGTAAATAAAAACAAAAGCTATATTGTCTAAATTTTTAGGGTTAGAAATATATAATTCTACTTTTATGGCAAGTTGGCTAGTTGGAGTAAGTCAGCACAATCATCTGAATTGGCTGTCTGCACACTGGACAGAGCTTATTCCTTTTCTTTAGCTTCTTTGCACATGTGAAGCATGACATAAAATGTCCAGTTTTACCATGAACGATGCAGCCATTCTTAGGTCGACCTTGGCAAATCACACAAGGCTCAATGGCATTAAGGGGAAAACTAGATTCCATATTTTCTTCTTTGTCTTGTGTTTCTTCCCTCTTGACTTCTTTGACATCTTCTTGGCTGCTATAAGGAAGGCTGCTAGAAGTTGACAGCTGAGAATAGTCTTCACTCTCTTGTGAACTTGTTGTTGTGTGACTTTGTCGTCATCCTCGACACACGACTCGTTGGCATCATTCACTGCAGGTTTTTTACCATCAGGCACATCCAGGCCCTCTTCTGTCTGTGTTGAGTTTTCTAGTTTGGCTTTCTCAAGGATTTTCCCTTTATCTTTCCCTTTATCTTCAGGAAGCCAATTCTCACGAAGGGCCCAACACCTGTTGCAATGTCCTGGAAGGGGAGGATTCATTTCACTGCATGAAGTACATTTCCAATAGTCAGCTAAAGAAATTTCAGGATCTTCTTCAAATGAATCTGTGTCACTTTGCCCTGCCTGATACACGGTAACTCGATATACCTCATCATCTTCATCTGAGAGTTCTTGACGTTCTTCAGTAAGGCTATAATCTTCTTTTTTTTTTTGCGGTACTGGGGATTGAACCCAGGGGCGTTCTACCTCCGCGCTACACCCCCGGCCCTATTTTTTTATACTTTATTTTGAAACCGGGTCTCACGAAGTTGCGGAGGGCCTCACTAAGTAGAGAGAGAGAGACAGAGAGAGAGAGAGAGACAAGGAGAGAGAGAGAGAGAGAGAGAGAGAGAGAGCGCTGAGGCTGGCCGCGAACCCGGATCCTCCGGTCTCCGCCTCCCAAAGTACTGGGATTACAAGCGTG
Source organism: Glis glis (assembly GCA_004027185.1). Classification (NCBI taxonomy): domain Eukaryota; kingdom Metazoa; phylum Chordata; class Mammalia; order Rodentia; family Gliridae; genus Glis; species Glis glis. The sequence continues at coordinate 62,156 of PVJS01000658.1, read as the reverse complement.
CGCCACCACGCCCGACTGGCTATAATCTTCTGAATGAAGAGATTCAACTTCAAATTCTACACTAAATTGATCTGAAACTGAATCCTGATCCAACCAATCAGCTGAATGTTCACTCACACCATCATCAAGATCCGGATGTGGTGGCGTCTCTGTCGATTCACTGCCACTGCTTCTTTCACAAATCTCCCTTATTACACAAAAAGCCAGGCTTTCATCAAAGGAAAGGGAGGAAAGGGAGATACTATCTGATTTGTGGCGCTTTCTTTGTCGTCCACCAGATAATTCATCTGAATTTTCTTCTGTTTCACTAATTCCTCTCCTTCTGGATGAGGTAGATGGTCTAGAAACCAAACTGGAAGATGAAGGCTTCTCTTCCTGTAGCTCTTGCATGGGGTCCTTCTGATCACTCCCACATTCAAGTTGACACCTGTTCTCACTCACAGATGTACTGGAATCTAATGATTCCTGTTGATTGACTACCACCAAGTTTCTGTAGATCATTGTATATATATTTTCCTGTGCTCTTTCACAGAGAAGCTTGGCACTCCAAACAAATCTCCTAGAAGATCATTTGAACAATAGATGATATGTTGTTGCCTTTCATCATATAATCGTTTTGTCATAATATACTGGCCATGATAAAATATAACCTCTGTCCCAGAATTTCAGTACCATATATTGTACTCATGTATCTCTAGTGCAGAAGTTCTTAACCTGGGATCCAGCGATGCCCAAGAAGTCCTCTTTCATAGTGTAAGTGTCTTTCTGTGCACCAACAGACTTCAATAACTTTAAGAGCAGTGGCTTTGGTCTAACCAGGGTCTCTTGTTCCGAAGCTGGAATCTGTGAGGTGCTTACAGCATCATCAGAGACACAGACATGTTGGTATTACACATTGGCCTGGATCAGTGAGAGAGAAAACGTGCCGTACGTCCATGGACAGGTGTCGATCTCCAGTGGCCAGTGACTACAGCTGCGCCTTGCCACGCGGGGCTTGTCGTGCGGGACAGCGTGGGGGTCCTACAGGAAGCCCCAGTTTCCTTCACGAGGCGCGTGGAAGCCCAATGCCCCAAGCCTCGGCGACCATTCACTCGCAGGGCCCAGGCCTCCGGGCACTTGAACGCGCTGAGCTCGGCGAGAGGGTGGCTCCCCAACAGCAGGACCTTGGCAGAGGGCTCAGGGCTGCCCGGCGGGCTTGCCTTCGTGCTCCATCTCCCAGCCACACCTGGCCGCACAGGCCCCTGGGGGCCTGGGTCTTACTTTTTATTATTATTATTTTTTTTTACATTGCTAGGATTCAAACCCAGGGACTCAGGCATGCTAAGCAAGTGCTCTACCCCTGAGCTGTACCCTCAGCCCTGGTTCTTACATTTTATTTTGGTTTTAAAGGAATTAAATTCTCTATCTATGACATAGTGGTGAATTATTCCATCATTAATTAATGCTTTTATTTTTTCTAGTTATATAAGTTTGGAGAGACAGTTTCTATTGTTTTTTGGACAGACACTTGGAGACCAGAAAGCTTTTTTGACAAAGTGAAGAAGAACAGACAGAATGGCATGCACACATTATGCTTACTAGGTAAGAGTTTTGGTTTCTTTAAAAGTCACAGTATAGAGTTGTCAAGTTTTTCTCATTTTTATTTTGTGTTAAGATGAAAATTGTTCTGTGGGTCACTAGCTGAGGTAAGAAAGGACAAAGTCTAGCCATTCGATGCATGGGACACACTTTCTCATAATTTCAGGGAGATATGCATCATCTGCTCCAAGTACCACATGGCTATTCCTGCACACACACTCCACAGTTCATGCTGCTCCCTCTTAGGACCTGTAGATCCTCTCCAACATTTCATATCTTACCCATTTATATAGCAAGGCCGTCTTTTTGTCAATGTCCTGCAATTTAGCAGACCTATATGGAGCATTTATTTTCACCACTCACCATCCTGCACCTTCCTAGGGTGTTCCCTGAATACCATTGATGCTTTCAAGATCACAAAATGATGCATCTGAAAGAGACTGGAGATCATCTTATTGAAAGCTATTTTACAGATGAACTTGAGGCCTAGAATCATTTCCCCCAATGCCACCCAGCTAATTGGTGATAGACTCCAGATAGACTGTTATTCACAGCTCTCTTCACTGTAGCATCTGGCCCAACTCCTATTTCCTATTTAGTGTGGAAAGAGTATAAGGACCGCTGTCTTTGTAAAGCAAGATTATGGTACTGAATTTCAGAAGGACATGTAGAAGCTCTGAAATTGTACTGACTCACATTTGTTAGTCCTTATTCTGATAGTATATGTTTTTTTTTTTTTTTGCGCGGTACCAGGGATTGAACGCAGGGGCGTTCTACCTCCACGCTACACCCCCGGCCCTATTTTTTATACTTTATTTTGAAACCGGGTCTCACGAAGTTGCGGAGGGCCTCACCAAGGAGAGAGAGAGTGAGAGAGCTGAGGCTGGCTGCGAACCTGGATCCTCCGGTCTCCGCCTCCCAAAGTACTGGGATTACAAGCGTGCACCACCATGCCCGGCCTGATAGTATATGTTATAGAAAGAAATACTGGTATTAAAACTTTAATCGCCAACTGATGAGCAGAACACAGCTGATATTTTAGATAACTTTGAGATGATACTTCGTTATCAGAAGATAAAAACCCAATGCTTTTATTTATTAGCTAGAGATACTGTGGAATATTCCTTAACCCGTGTCTTCATATTTATCAAATATGAATAATGCCTCCTGCCTCATTGGATTGTTTAGAACAGCACCTCTCAAACTATTTGTGGTGAAGGACCAGGTTTTTTATGTCAGTGTTAGATTACTATAAATGTTTGTAAATATTCTCACTTCTATTGTTACTTCCTCTTTACTGGTAATGAAAAGCTAACACAGGGCATCTATCCTTAGAACATGCTTTGCATTGTTGTTTTATTGATACCATGTGAAGTCACCAAGCAGAGTGTCTACTACATAGTACAGGATCAGGGCAGAGGATGAATCCATGATTTTTGCTTCTATAACAATACACATATTCAGAACATTAGAAAAAATGTCTATTTGCCAAAACCTTTTAAGTGATTAGCATAATACAGCCACTTCTTTATTATTCAATAATATAAATTTTGTGCAACCTAATCAGTATGTACCCAATCTATATGATTTAATAGAAAAAATTATAACTTATTTTACTAATGGTTGGCATTTCCTATGGGGTAGGGATTAGAAATTACTCAGATCAGGGGTTAGCAAACTGGTGCCCCTGAATCAGTTCTGGCCTGCTACTTGCTTTTGTAAAGGTTTTATTGGAACGTGGCCACGCACATTCATTGGTGTGTTTTCTGGGGCTGCTTTTACACTACAGTTGGAGTGAAATAGTAGTACTTGTACACAGACTTCATGTTTCTCAGAACCTGAAGTATTTATTACCTGGCTCAGTGCAGATGTTCACCAACTCCTGATCTAGAGTGAATTTACCTAATCTCATGTGCTACACTTTGTCTCCCCTCAGTGACTCTCTTTCCCATTACCTTTTATTTATTTCATAGTCTTACCACCCATCTGAATTATCTTATGAACTTAGTTGATTTCTTCCCTGCTTTGTAAGAGCAGGTACTTTGCTTGTTGATTTCTCTCTTCCAAATATCTATTAAGTCTGGCAGTGTAGCTGTTCAATATTTATGAACCAAGTCATGAAAGCCAGGAGGGCCTGGAGAGACATATTCCAAACTCTGAAAGAAAACAACTTCCAGCCAAGACTTCTCTCCCCAGCAAAGATATCTTTCAAATTTGATGGGGAAATAAAAATCTTCCACGACAAATAAGCTGAAAGACTTTATGTGTTCCAAACCAGCACTAGAGAAAATACTCAAAGAGATTAATTACAAAGAAGAAATAATAAAGAAATGCCAGAACTAGAGAAACAATGATTTCCATCAAATGAACAACTAGGCAAAGAAGAACAAACACTACCTCAAACAGAAATTAAAACTCAAAGTGTTAGGAATTAAGAATCATCTCTCAGTAATCACTCTGAATATAAATGACCTCAATTCCCCAATTAAAAGACATAAGGTGGCAAAATGGATTAAAAATCATAATCCATCTATATGCTGCCTGCAAGAAACACACCTTACAAGTAAAGATATGCACAAACTAAAGGTGAAGGGAGGGAACAAGGGAATCCAGGCTAATGGAACTCCAAGACAAGCTGGAGTAGCAATTATGATATCAGACAAATTAGACTTCAAGCCTAAACTTATCAGAAGAGACAAAGCAGGCCATTTTTTACTGGTAAATGGAAGTTAATTGGTTAAAGTGTTTTTTTTTTTAAGTTTATTTTCTCAGACTTGGTATTATTCTGTATTGTCACATAAAACCTTTAATTCTTCCTACTTCATTCAGTCCTAGCCAGAATATATTCCTTTTATTCTGTTCACATTGATACCTAATTAATTCTAGTTCTGGTTCAGGGTATAAGTGCTTCTCTAACATTTTCCTTTTTGGCTTTATCTCTATCCCACAATTAGCTGGTATGGTATGTTTTCTTATTTTAGTTTCTTGCCAATAGATTTAGTGCTTCATTAGTAATTAATTAATTAGCTTCATAGTTTTGTCCTTGTACTAGCAAGAACACTTTGAAGCACTTGTTAATTTGTATGGCTTATGCTGTTAGATATATCCATCGTGTTTGTCCAAGCTTAGATCCAGTTAAGGGCAGCAGTGGGTTGAAGCTTAAAGTAGGATGATGGGGAAAGACAGCTGTTAAAAAGACTTTTGTTAATGGAATAAGTAGAAGTATATTCAACTGAGCTATAAAAAAATGCATTGGAGCTCAGATTTTAGGGTGGATGTGAGCTTTACAGCAGGACAGAGAGGAGTTGTTGTTTTTTTTAAATTTTTATTGAACCCAGGGGCATTCTACCTCTGAGCTACACTCCTAGCCCTATTTTATTTTATTTTGAAACAGGGTCTCACTAAGTTGCAGAGGGCCTCGCTAAGTTGCTGAGGCTGGTGGTAAACCTGCGATCCTCCTGTCTCAGCCTCCCAAGTACTAGGATTCCAAGCATGCACCACCACGCCCAGTTTGGAGAGCTTCTAAAACAGAGGGAGAGGAAAGTCTAAGAGGCAGGCTACCTCATATCCTTCCCATTTGTCCATTAAAAATGAGGGGAAGGAGCTGGGCGTGGTGGTGCATTTCTGTACTTCCAGTACTTGGGAGGCTGAGACTAAATGATCACAAGTTTGAGGCTAGCCTCAGCAACTTAGTGATACCCTCAGCAACTTAGCATGACCCTGTTTCACAATAAAAAAAAATAAAATAGGTCTGGGGGTATAGCTTGGAAGTATCTACACCCCTGGGTTCAAGCCTCAGTACCACAAAAAAAAAAAAAACAAACCAGTGAGGGGAAGGAGAGGATAGTATGCTGCATTTGTCTTTGTCTTTTGGAAAGCTTTGAAAAGGAAGGTAGAAAAAGTTAGTTTCTAGATATTTATTGAGTCTTTACTCTATGCCCATTGTGGAGTTAGGTTCTTTTGGAATACTAAGACAGTATTAGACATGAGTCCTGTCCTCAGAGTTTTGAAATCTAGTTGGAACTAATGTGTTAGGCACATGAAAGTTTAAAGAACAATTAAGTTCTATTGTATGGAGAGACAGGAAGGACAAACCAGAACCTTGGCTCTTGGGTTTTCTTTCTAAGAGATGTCTCTTTTCTTAGCTTTCCTGGGAAAATACAAACAAGGTTAAACAATATATCTTCCTTGCTTCATTAACAAAAGCAGGAACAGGGTGTGAAGTATAGGATGTCATGATTCTAAATTCTCAAACCATAGATCTCATCATGTAATCATCTGGCATTCTCATCATTTAAATTGGTATGTATTTATTGATTGCCTGCTTTGGGCCAAGCCCTATAGAGATTAGTGAGAATAAACCATGGCAGAAAACCACAGAGAATTTAAAAATTACTTAGACAAAACCAATATATGTAATGTAAATAGAGGTTTTATAAAAAATAGCATTAATTGTATAGATACTCCCAAGAGCAAAGATAGAGGAGAAATCACGAAGACTTTCTGAAGGAATTGCAGCTTACATTGTTTAAAGGGTGGCTAGTTTAAGATAGGCCAGTGAGTGGGTAGAGCCACATGAGTAAATTTATTCAGTAGATATTTAGGAGTATCTACTGGGTACTTCACATTGTGCTAAGTCCTGGTACTAAGATGGGTAGGAAAAGCTTACATTCTAGCAAGTGAAAGTAAACAGGGAAAATTATGGCCTGTAGGAAGACAAGCAAAACGTAATAAATCTGGTCTGGCTAAAGGCCTGTTGACTGATGCAGTCTGTGTTCAACTTAAAAGCATTTGCCTGTAAAAATTCTCAACTCTCTTCATTTGCAACATCAGATTCTGTAGTGCATATCATTATAGCATTAAAAAGTTGAAAATATGAAAGATCTTACTATCAAAAATAACATTTTAGGAGCTTAAGGTGAATGACTTAATAAATGTGTTGAGCTTTTTTTTTTTTTTGCAGTACTGGGGATTGAACCCAGGGGCTTTCTACCTCCGAGCTATATCCCCGGCCCTATTTTTTATACTATATTAACCGGATCTCACAAAGTTGCGGAGGCCTCACTAAGTAGCTGAGGCTGGCCACAAACCCGGATCCTCCAGTCTCCGCCTCCCAAGTACTGGGATTACAAGCATACGCCACCACGCCCGGCCCTGTGTTGAACTTTTAAAAATCTTATAAATACCATTTGAAGGAAATCTAAAGGTTTATTTGTATCATTAATTGTACTGGAGTCCATATTTTCAATAACAGATATTTACTTTTTCCCACATATGCAAACAAGAAGAAATATTAAGTAATTAATGATATTTTGTATCTGAAAAATATTTCAACGCTAATTCCAAGAACATTCCATACTATATAGATGAGATTGATTTCTGGTATAATTCCTAAGCCATCTCTTTAGCGTCCTTTATAAGAAAAACTTTATCACTTAAGAAAGCTGTAGCCAGGCGTGGTGGCGCACGCCTGTAGTCCCAGTACTTGGGAGGCTGAGACAGGAGGTTTTCAGGTTCAAGGACATCCTCAGCAAGTAGTGAGACTCTCATCAACCTATCATGACCCTTTTTCAAAATAAAAATAAAATAGGGCTGGGTTTGTAGCTCAGAGGTAGAATGCCTGTGAGTTCAATCCCCAGCACCATTAAAAAAAAAAAAAAAAGCTGTAGAAATCTATCAAAGACCACCAGTTGCACCATAATTACTTTTCCAAAAACAGACTTTGGCCGAACCATTTGTTTTGGCATGGAAACAGGAAGCAGCTGTTGCCCTTGCTGCTGTGTGCAGTTCCTGTGAGGATGTACAGTGATTCTGCTTTTTTACCTTTTACCAAATAATTCAGTTGAGCATCTGTGATTAGAAAGTGTGGAGCCGGGCGTGGTGGCGCAAGCTTGTAATCCTAGTACTTTGGGAGGCGGAGACCGGAGGATCCAGGTTCGCGGCCAGCCTCAGCTCTCTCGCTGTCTCTCCCTGTCTGTCTGTCTCTCCCTCTCTACTTAGTGAGGCCCTCCGCAACTTCGTGAGACCCGGTTTCAAAATAAAGTATAAAAAATAGGGCCGAGGGCGTAGTGCGGAGGTAGAACGCCCCTGCGTTCAATCCCCAGTACCACAAAAAAAAAAAAAAGAAAGTGTGGAGGATGAAATATTCACGATGTGTGGACTGAAGCTTCATGAGAGTGGAGATGGTGTCTGGGCAGGTCCCGGTGCCCCCGCTTCTCATACACAGTTGGTGCTCTGAAGCCCTGTGAAAAGTGTGAGCACTTGGTATTGAAATGTTTGTTCATAATTACAGCATGTCTTACCATTCATAAGAAAGCAAAAGTTCCTTTTCAAAATGTGATAAGAATGTTTTTTCTATTTATGTTACATTAATTGATGCGTTTATCTTCTGGTGCCTGAAAAATAGGTAAGAATGGAAACGTAATAAGACTTTTCAGTTGAGTCTATGCAGTTTCCAGCTAGCAGAAATGAAAGCAGGTTTTGATTAGCTGTTAAGTAGTGTATAATGCCAGTATTTATCTATTTCCCTTTATCTTCTTTTTCAACAGGAAATTAGATCCCTGCTGATGGTCTCAGGGCCAAGCTCATGTTTGTTTTCTAACTAGTAGCCTTTACACAACTACAAGCTTCCACTCTTTTCTAATTTCCATGAGAAAGTGGCTAGACAGAAGTGTGAGGAGAGACCTCACACTCTCAGATGAGCATTTGGGGAGACTTGGGAAGAATGGTTCCACAAAATTTAGGTGATTTCTTTTTTTTTTTTTTAGTACTGGGGGTGGAACCCAGGGCATTTTACCTCCAAGCTACACCCCCAGCCCTATTTTATTCTTTTTTACTTTGAAACAGGGTCTCACTAAGTTGCAGAGGGCCTTGCAAAATTGCTGAGGCTGGCCACAAACCTGTGATCCTCCTGTCTCAGCCTCCCAAGTACTGTGATTTCAAGCGTGCGCCACCACGCCCGGCATAGATGATTCTTAACTACACATAGGGTTTTGGATAGAGTATTTAAATTAAAGAACTGTTTTTCATTTCCTTACAGATATCAAAGTAAAGGAGCAGTCTTTGGAAAATCTGATCAAGTGAGTTCTTCTAAGAATGCTTATATCTATTTTTATTCTGTGAACAAGTCAATCCGTTCTACTTAAATGACGTGAGTTCTAAAGATTGTTGAAAATCAGTTTTTATTACCAGTTAAGTATTAAATATTTATTCTTAACAAAATAGGAAGCAGTGTGTCACAGTAGAAATTGGGGTAGGTTTTATATATTCAACACTGAGAACAGTGGTGGGCAACAATCATTCAGTAAATATTTATGGAATGAATTAATGAATCGGGAGTCAAAAAACATGAATTTAAGCCTCAAGTTTTCCTCTAGTTGTGTGCTCTTGGGCAGGTCACTTTCATCTGAGGCCTCATTTCTTCATATGTGTAATGATAGTAATAATCCTTTTCTGCTCAGAGAGGCAGTATCTAATACAATAGCCACTCCCTACACATGACCAATGAGCACTTGAAATGTGGTTAGTGCGACTAAAACACTGACTTTTTCATTTAATTTTAATTCATGTAAAACTGCTACTCTATTTTTTGGAAACTTTTAAGTTGTTTAGAACAACTTCAATATATAAATCTAAATATGACCATAAATTTAAATGAAATTTAAATAGTATTAAATAAAGCCGGGCGTGGTGTTGCACACTTGTAATCCCAGTACTTTGGAAGGCTGAGACCGGAGGATCCAGGTTTGGTCCCAGCATCAGCTACTTAGTGAGGCCCTCCGCAACTTAGTGAGACCCTGTTTCAAAATAAAGAATAAAAAAATAGGGCTGGGGGTGTAGCTCAGAGGTAGAATGCCCTTGGGTTCAATCCCCAGTACAACAACAAAAAAATAGTATTAAATAAGTATTTTCAATGAAACTTTAGCATCCAAATTAAGATGTTCTGTATAAACATACCAACTTTGAAGGTCTTAGTATAAAAACAGCCCCTTTAATAATTTTTATGTGAATAAATGTTAAAATATAATATTTTGAATATATTGGATAAGATGAAACATTATTAAAATTAATTTTGCCTGCTGGACACGGTGCATGCCTATAATCCCAGCAACTAGGGTGGCTAAAGTGGGAGGGTCACAAGTTCAAGGCCAGCCAACCTGGGTAACTTAGTGAGACCCCCATCTCAAAATTTAAAAAACTTGAAAGGACCAAGGATATAGTGATAGAACATCCTGGGTTCAAGAAAATAATAATAATTTTGCCTCTTTTTAAACTTTTGTTAACATGTCTCCTGAAAATTTTGAGATTATGTTGGGCTTTTATTTCTACTGGATGCACTGAATTGTGTTTTGAGTCAGTAAAATAATAAAAACTATTTTATAAAAAGTTGCAAATGCTAACATGTTGATTACTGTCATCATTGGGTAAACCTGCTAGGCTTTTGAGGCATACAGAAGTAAACATAAATCACTATTCAATATTTTCAGATCTTTACTGCTTTAGTTTACTAAGAGGAGAAGTGAGAAAAAGGATTATAAACTGGGCTCTGTGGCACACACCTGTAATCCCAGTACTTGGAAGGCTGAGACAGGAGGATCGCAGGTTCGATGCCAGCCTCAGCAACTTTTTTTTTTTTGCAGTACCGGGGATTGAACCCAGGGGCGTTCTACCTCCGCGCTACACCCCCGGCCCTATTTTTTTATACTTTATTTTGAAACCGGGTCTCACAAAGTTGCGGAGGGCCTCACTAGGTAGAGAGAGAGAGAGAGAGAGAGAGCGCGCTGAGGCTGGCCACAAACCCGGATCCTCCGGCCTCCGGCTCCCAAAGTACTGGGATTACAAGCGTGCACCACCATGCCCGGCCCCAGCCTCAGCAACTTTGTGAGACCCTGTTTCAAAATAAATAATAAAAAGAGCTGAGATATAGCTCAAGGGTAGAACGCCCCTGAGTTCAATGCCCAGTACCAAAAAGAAAAAAGGAATATGTAGTTTAGACATGTTAGTAAAAAGATGCCTAGCATGGTCTAGGTGCACTGTGTTCAATCCCCAGCACTACAAAAAAAAATTTTAAAGAAAAGAACACTGTAGAACCTGATAACCTGAGTAAGCTAGGGTATAGACCAAGTTGACAACTTATTTTTATTTATTTATTTATTTTTGCCTAAAGCATCACTTTGAATAAAGATAATTTTGATTTAGATATCTATCTTTAAGTTGTTGGACTTTATTCCTGCCATCATTTCAGTGAGATCCGAGGATAGTTGAAGTACAGCAATGTATATAAGCTTAAGAAACTTGAACAAACACTGTACTCATGCTTTGGTATACAGTTAAAGTGAGTATCAAGTGAAAACCTCAAACAGCATGTAGGCTTGTGTTCCTTCAGCATACCTAGGGGAGTATGCATTAATAACAGACTGTATAATTTCATGGTTAAGTACAGTGGCATCTGGCTTTATGTCACAGGGGAAGGAAGATCTATGAACCCCCTCGGTATATGAGTGTAAACCAAGCAGCCCAACAGCTTCTGGAAATTATTCAGAATCAAAGGATACGAGGAGAAGAACCAGGTACTCACGACCCTATCAGTTATTCCTCTACTGTCTATCAGGATGTGTGTAGGATTCAGTGTCAACACACACACACAACACCACTGAAGCAAGAGTCAGTGCTTTTGCGTTGTGCTATATTGTCATTTTTTCCAACTCTAACTTAAATCTCACAGGCTTCAAGTTGAACCGGAAGAAAAATAATGGGATTCTTTACAATAAAATTAACACAATTCCAGAAAGTGAGACTTTTTCACCAATTAAATATAATCAAATTTGATATAAGTATGTTAATGTATAAATATTTTGATAAAACAGAGAACTTCCATTTTACATCTAATCAGTGGTCAGATATGTCCTGCAAAAATGCATTTATTCTATTTTTTCTCCTTCTCAACACTGAGACCAGCAATAGTTTTCTTCATGGTAAAGACAAGAGAATTTATCTTTATATTCTTAACAGCTGGACAAAGTGTATAGTATAGAATAAAATGTATATTGCCAGTAAGTCTTTATTAAGAGTTTCTTGTCTTATTCTTTAAGTACCTGTCCTCTGATAGAAAAGATACATTAAGAGATTCTTGAGTGACCATTGCATATTTTATTGTCATTAGTAAATCTTGTTAAATTTGTGAAACAGTCCAAAAGAATGTTCTGTATACATTACTTTGTACTGAATTTCTTACATATCTGCTTTTCCTTGTCTAAGTCATTACCCTGTTCCGATAACTGTTCAGTCAGACAACTTTCCCAACTAAATGATACCAAAGTTCACTAGAGTTGGTTATTCTGAACTTAAAAGCACAAATAATGCCAAAATGCCCATTATCTGTTAAGGACTCTGTATTTCAGTAAATACTCCTGTATCCATTGTCTTGGGCATCACAACTACCATTTAGGAGAAGTAGTATTACAGTTTTTAAAACCAGAAAACTGAAGTTTGTCACATCGCTAGTTAGGTGGATAAGCAGAATGGAAATCTATGTATATATCTCATAATCCCGTGGTTTTTCTTTTTCTTTTTCTTTTTTTTTTTTTTTGCGGTACCAGGGATTGAACGCAGGGGCGTTCTACCTCCGCACTACGCCCCCGGCCCTATTTTTTATACTTTACTTTTTATACTTTATTTGGGTCTCACGAAGTTGCGGAGGGCCTCATTAAGGAGAGAGAGAGAGAGAGAGCGAGCTGAGGCTGGCTGTGAACCCGGATCCTCTGGTCTCTGCCTCCCAAAGTACTGGGATTACAAGCGTGCGCCACCACGCCCGGCATCCCATGGTTTTTCTACTATATCTTGATCGATGGGGACATATCTCAAGAATTTATTAAAAATATAAGTATGAGGCCGGGCGTGGTGGCTCACACTTGTAATCCCAGTACTTGGGAGGCTGAGACCGGAGGATCCAGGTTCGCGGCCAGCCTCAACTGCTTAGTGAGGCCCTCCGCAACTTCGTGAGACCCAGTTTCAAAATAAAGTATAAAAAATAGGGCCGGGGGTGTAGCTTGGAGGTAGAACGCCCCTGGGTTCAATCCTGGTACTGCAAAAAATATATATATATGTATAAGTATGAGACGGGGCGTGGTGGTGCACACTTGTAATCCCAGTACTTGGGAGGCTGAGACCTGAGGATCACAGGTTCTCAGCCAACTTCAGCCCTAGTGAGGCCCTGTTTCAAAATAAAGAATAAAAAAAATAGGAGCTGGACATGGTGGCACATGCTTGTAATCCCAGTACTTGGGAGGCTGAGACCGGAGGATCTGGGTGCAGTCAGCCTCAGCTACTTAGGCCCTCCGCAACTTAGTGAGACCCTGTTTCAAAATAAAGAATAAAATAGGGCTGGGGTATCACTCAGAGGTAGAATGCCCCTGGGTTCAATCCCCAGTACCGCAAAAAGTATATATATATATATAAGTATGTCATAAACATGTTCACTTAGAATCTGCTTTAAGACAAATGCTACGCAATTGTAAGGAATGGGTACCCCTGGGTTCAATCCCCAGTACCGCAAAAAAAATATATATATGTATGTATGTCATAAACATGTTCACTTAGAATCTGCTTTAAGACAAATGCTATGCAATTGTAAGGAATGGGTACAGCTAATTGTTTATCAAGTCTTTAAAACATAAAGTCATGTAAGTCTTTGTATTTCTCCAAGGGTAAAGTAATTGGTTTGTAGTGAGTGACTGAGGAAATTTAAAGATATTTGGGGCTTTAAATGTACATGTTGTACTAATGTTTTTGAGTGTTGAACAGGATCATGCATTTGCTGAACTAAATAGCAATATATTTTTTTTAATAGCAATCACTGAAGAGACACTCTGTGTTGGCTTAGCCAGAGTTGGAGCTGAGGACCAGAAAATCGCAGCAGGCACTTTACAGCAAATGTGTGCTGTGGACTTGGGAGAACCATTACATTCCTTGATTATCACAGGAGGCAGCTTGCACCCACTGGAAATGGAGATGCTAAGTCTGTTTTCCATACCAGAAAATAGCTCAGAGTCCCAGAGCATCAGTGGACTCTGAACAAGGACATTTTCTGTCGTCTCACATTAATTTCACTGAGGTATGGATGTACACATATTTGTGTAGCAAATTAAGCAGGTCTTTTATCTAATAAGTATAAAACAAGTGACCAAAAAGAAAGAAGTTGACTTAACAATGCTTGGTTTACTGTGGCAACGAGTTTTTTCCCTATGACATCATCAATTGTTCCTATTTTGGCAACTTTTCAGGAGCACACCAAGCTAGAAAAGTTATGGGTAAACATCCATAGACAGAATTATTTAAAAGTTTTCAGCCGGGCATGGTGGCGCATGCTTGTAATCCCAGTTCTTGGGAGGGAGAGACCAGAGGATCTGGTTTCGTGGCCAGCCTCAGCTACTTAGTGAGCCCCTCCGCAACTTCGTGAGACCCGGTTTCAAAATAAAGTATAAAAAATAGGGCCGGGGGTGTAGTTCAGAGGTAGAATGCCCCTTGGTTCAATCCCCGTAACACCAAAATAAATAAATAAATAAATAAATAAATAAATAAATAAAAGCAGTTTTCATTTATGAGACCAGGCAATACAGGTGGTTGGTATAGAGTATAACTTGAAGGTCACTGGAATGCAAATCACTTGAGTCCTAGTTATCAAGGGTAAATGGTATAGGAGTAGCAATAAAAGAAAATAAAAGATTGGGAACAGCTCACATACTGTTTTACAATTTTCTTCTTTTATAAAAAGTCAGCTGTCCTGACTGCAAGATGAGGTGTCCTCACAGCAGCTGGTTTTGGGACTGAAGAGGTAGGAAGAATAAATCTCCACCTATCAGTCCTACTTAACCTAAAGCTTAGCTGAGCACATGCCACAAAATGACACTCTTCTGAACTGGCTGTCTTGGTTAGCTGACATCTTAATTATGTGACTCAGATTCTGCTATATTTCAGAGTTTATACAATTGTTTAATTATAAATGTTCAGTCAACCATGTACAGTTGCTGTTTGATTTTAAATTTAAGCAAGCAGCTGGGCATGGTGGCGCACCCTTGTAATCCCAGTACTTGGGAGGCAGAGACCGGAGAATCTGGGTTTGCGGCCAGCCTCAGCTAATTAGTGAGGCCTTCCGCAACTTCGTGAGACCCGGTTTCAAAATAAAGGATAAAAAATGGGGCTGGGGGAGTAGCTCAGAGGTAGAACGCCCCCGGGTTCAATCCCCAGTACCGCGCAAAAAAAAAAAAAAAAAAAAATTTAAGCAAGCAGACAAATGTTTTCATGTTTGCTGACTCTAAAATAAATGTTTTATTTATTTAAGCATTTAAAATAAATGTAATTTATTTAAATTTAAATATTTAATAATTTAGTTTGATAATTTAATAATTTAATTTAATAATTTAAATAATTTAATTTAATAATTTAAATAATTTAATAATTTAATTTAAATGTAATAATTTAAATTTAAACATTTAAACATTTATTTTAAAAAACATTTAAAATAAATGTTTGCTGACTCTAAAATAAATTTTTTTTAAAACTTGGGTTTAAAAGCAACAATAGATTGGTCAAGATGACAGCACTTAATTCAGTTAAGATGCCATCATATTAATACAGATAATCATACTCTTCTTACCAGTTTTAAATAACATTTGTTATATTTCATTACAATAAAGTTTTATGCTTTTTATCAGTTGAAAATATAAATAATTTTGTTATATGCTAGTTCAGTTAGTCCAATTTCAAGTATTTCCATGGCATAATCAATTTGACCTCTTTGCTTAGTAAATTCATTGAAAGTTGAACAAAAATCTTCCTACTGCCAGCTGTGGTGGCACATGCCTATAATCCCAGTACTTGGGAGACTGAGACGGGAGGATTGCAAGTTCGAGGACAGCTTCAGCAACTTTAGCGAGGCCTTCAGTAACTTAGACCCTGTTTCAAAATGCAAAATAGGGCTGGGGGTGTAGATTGGAGGTAGAATGCCCCTGGGTTAAATCCCCAGTACTACCCCCCCCAAAAAATCAATTAGGTAGAAATTATTTTTACATATTTTATTTGGGGAGAAAGCTTACCAAGTGCTGTGTGCATGTATGTCACTATCACTATGAACTACATTATGATGTGAGATTATAATGCATCAGTAAAAGTATATAAAAAAAGATTTTAATATATATTATATATCCCATTTTCAATCTGTTGAGCATAAAAGGGAAGAGAGCCAAGTGCATTTAAGTACCAGACCTTTATTATTTTCTTATAAGGTGTTAAACCATTTTTTTAAAAATTGTGAAGAACTTCTGATTTTTAGTAATTGTGGAATAGCTTGTAATGTGCAGCCTCCCAATTATAAACTCTAGACCAAATATAATAACTATCTGAAGACACTAGGGAGTCCCTCAAAGCAGGCTGAGAACTGCACTAATGTGGCTTTTTCCTCAGGGAATTCCCAGCCATTCCCAGTGAGGAATGGCTAGAACTCAGCAGAAACTCACAATGTCACTGGCTTGAGGAATTGGAGGATGGACTTGGGGTACTGCTAGAGTGCTAGAAATCAAACTCGGAGACCTTAGAAATGAAGGTGCCAAAGGGGGAGGAGTCTTCTAATCTTTGTATCTCTCCTTAAGTCTGGCTGACTCCTGAACTGTGCATGTGCAGGGAAGACTCCAAAGAACCCAGTGGCAAGCCACAGCTAGAAGGCTGAAAAGCCAGAGGTTGCTCTTTATTGCAAGTGAAGACAGTTTTGAAGGGCTTGATGAGCATTTGGGTTTTCCATCAAAACCCAAGAATGGCCATGCATAGATGAGGCACAGGACTAGGGGTTTGTTTTAAAACTAAGGACAAAACCTTTAACATAATGTAAAATCAGGCCTCCATAAAAATCAAGGTGATTGGCCAATAGTTTAAATGCCCGCTAGAACAAATATTAGCACTCTTGAGTATGATAAGTCTCAAGAGTCTATAACATGTCAACAATGACCAGGAACAGTAAAATATTATGAGGCATGGCTTCATAGTTTTAAAAAAATCTATGTAATAGAGATCCTAAAGTAATGTAGATATTGGAATTAATAAGTAAGGATTTTAAGGCAGCAACTTGAAAAATAAAGTTGATTGTAATGAATGAGTATAATTGAGTACCCTTGGCCAAGAAATGGAAAGTTAACAAGAAGAAAAAAAGAACCAAGTCTTTGGGCATAGCAGCAGAGTACAGGTGACAGAGGAATAGAAATCGTCCAGTGTGAGGAAAAGAGAAATGGTTGGAGGGGGGAAAAAGCACAAAGTCTCACTGTGAGACAATGTCAAGCACTTTAACTGTTGGTAACTGTATTCCCAGGAGAAGAGACAATAGAGCAGAAGAAAAATTACATAAAGGCCAACATTTCCCCAAGTTTGGTGAAACTATCAACACACAGATCCAGTAAACTCAAGCAGAGTAAATACCAAGAAGACCATACTTAACATGTCATGTCAAACTGATGAAAACCAAAGACAGAAAATTGTAAAAAGCCACCAAGGGCAGTAGTAGGGATGTCACCACATTTGAAATTAAAATTTAACTAGTATCTATATATTTTTTCTTTTTGCTAAATCTGGCAAACCCATTCTATATGTAATTTAACCTCAATATAAATTTTTTTTTTTGCAGTACCGGGGATTGAACCCAGGGGCGTTCTACCTCCAAGCTACACCCCCAGCCCTATTCTTTATTTTGAAATAGGGCCTCACTAAGTAGCTGAGGCTGGCCACGAACCCAGATCTTCCAGTCTCAGCCTCCCAAGTACTGGGATTACAAGCATGTGCCACCACAACTGGCTAATATAAATGAAATTACAAAATGAAAACCATTATTCATCAGTAGGAAAAGGATGAAAAGTTTTGGTTTTTGTCTACTATCCTGAAATCCCAATGTTTGGCAGTAAAAATAGAAATAACTAAAGACTACATAGATTTTAGATTTGGTTGTTTAGTAGTTTTAGCTTTCTTTCTTTGTTTCTGTTTTGTTTTGTGGAACTGGGGATTCTACCTCTGAGCTACACCTCCAGCCCTATTTTTCATTTTATTTTGAAGCAGGGTTTCACCAAGTTACCATGCACTGACCTCTATAACCTGCAATCCCCCTGTCTCAGTCTCCCAGGTACTGGTATTACAGGCATGTGTTACAGGAGCCCAGCTCATTTTTAGCTTTTAAGTATGTAAGGGGCCAGCTCTGGTTGCAGCCAGTGAGATCCCTAGGATGAAGAAAGCACGCAGAGCTGCCATCTAGAGGAGAACAAACAGCAACTTTATTCTGGAGACCCGTTCCTTATACAGGATTCTGCACAAAATGACACACACCCATGTCAGCATGACATGCACATGCGTGTTACACTTTGCTTAGTCATTGCACATAACTATATACAATGTGCATGCACAAGATGTGAGTGCACCCACAACGGTGCGGGGTCGTGTGCACCAGTGACCATGCGGGATGCATGTGTGTCTGCGGCTGCACGGGCTCATGCCATCACTGCCAGCCTGTACTCCCTCTGGGCCCTACACTACCCCTACAGGGTGGCAGTGCGTGACTTGACCCAGAGAGCAATACACTGGCCCAAAGACCATTGGAACATATTTTAATCTTCCGCAACATGTTGGGCTAAGGCTTTCACCTGTAGCTCTACATCTATAGTACCACCCTATGGTACAAAGAAACCTAACAGTTCGTGGGGCAACCATCCAGCAATTCGATTGGTCACAGACCAGTTCACCTGTTGTATACAAAAAGGTGTTATGCTTACAAGCTCTACATGTTCCCCCATTAACCAGCCTCACCCGTTTTCAATAGGATATCCTAACAAGAGGGGCGTTATTATCTTCTCAGCACAACAAATCCTCAGTTATGCAGTGTCATTCATCCCCTTCTGGGCTGCTGTGGATCCAAGTTCACAAAATAGTCCGGTTGTCTGCAGTAGTGGGGGTGATTCACCACAGTAGGCCTTCAGTAGCACCTAGTAGCTCGGTGCAGACCCAGCAATGGGAGGTGTTATGCAGTCTTGCAAATGTGTGGTTTGGAAAGCAGACTATTCCCTGATGTTAACCTGGACTGTAGGACAGGGAAGAGAAACCATTATAGATAAGTCCTTCCTTTCTGGGAAGATGCAACTGGGCCTTCTGTCCCAGACCCCATGGCTACAGTAATACAACCCATGACCCCTGAGAAACCTGCAAATGCCAGGGCCCCTCCCAGACATTTTGCCACCCCAGGGCCAAAGGTTTGGTTTCAGGGAATAAAAGGGCTTCTCCCCTCACTTCTGGTTGTACTTGGGAGTATTCCAAGCTCCCTATCACCTTCAAAGTGCAGACATTCCTGCTATTACCTTGTGAGCCTTCGAGTTCCCTATTACCTTCAAAGTGTGGGGCATTTCTGCTAATACCTTGGGAGTCCTCTGAGCTCCCTTCCTCATAGGGACTTGGGGCATCTCCCACTTCCAAGGGGGCTGT
Source organism: Glis glis (assembly GCA_004027185.1). NCBI lineage: Eukaryota > Metazoa > Chordata > Mammalia > Rodentia > Gliridae > Glis > Glis glis. The sequence continues at coordinate 43,076 of PVJS01000658.1, read as the reverse complement.
CGCTTGGAACTGTACTTGCCCCAGCATAGTATGTAGCTGCTCAGCTGAAGGGCTGCTAGAAAACTGTTCTTGTTGCTCTAAATATGTGTCCCACTTTGTCAGAGTAGGCATTTGGGCTATCCCTGTCTGGGGAGTCTGAGTCCAGGACTCAGCCAACCCTCAATAGGGTAGGTGGTCTGCGTCATCACTGACCCAGTACCTGTAATGGGCTCACAAGCTAAAAGGGCAGCATATACTGCCACTGTTTCTCAATGAGAGTAATGGGCCTCTGCCCCTTTCTGTAACTGACCAAAATCCAATTGGGCTGTTCCTAACACCTTGCTTCTGTCATAACACCAAAAGACCTAGATACATCTGTAATTGTTGGACTGTTCCCGGCCTGTCACTGCTTGTGCATCACCTCTTTGACCATTCCCAGTCTATCACTGTTTGGGTGTCACTTTTATCTTACACGACCAGACAACACTCAAGAATTTATCAGAATACCCAGTTCCCTGGATCTTGTCCTTGTTGACAGACCAGTCCCATTCCTGGAGAGCGGCTCAGAGACTGCATGCAGCTGCTTTTAACTCTATAAGAGAATCAGAGGTTAGGATAACATCATCAATACAATGGTACGTACAACCATACAGCCTCAGGCTTCAACACCTCAGGCTTCTGCCAAGAGGCTATAATGTAATGGAACTGTCCAGTTCATGTGACAGGCTTTCCATCATTTCTGAAATGTTGGGTACCACTGTATGCAAGGCCAGTGCCACTTTATTTATCTCCCAATAGTCCACTGTCAGGTACCAGGACCTGTCAGGTTTTCACCCTGGCCACACAGGAGAATTGAATGTGCTATGAGTTGGGCATATTACACTTACCTCTTCAGTATTGTTTCTCCAATTTCTTCATGCCCCTTGGTAACTTGTATTGTTGTACGTTCACAATTCTCGTGGCTTGGGGGAGTTGCAAGGGAGAATGATAGGGATGTCTTCTAGTGCCACATGCGCTTGTAGCCCAAATTTTCCAATGGTTGTCTGCATAGTCAATCTCTATAATACATCCACCCCCAAGATATACTCAGCTATGGGGGATATATCCAGGACATGTTACACATTGCAGGGGCCCAATAAATAATTCCAGTAGTCCCCAAGTCAGCCAGTTCCCCCACCAACCGAGTAACCGGGCCAAGTCCCTAGCCAGGAGAAAGCCATACATATCTCTCTAGCTACTGGAACATTTGGCTCTAGTACCTCCAGAGACCTCCAAACATCTGGCTGAGGACATATGTCAATCCTCTGGTGGGGCCCATGCTGCCAGGTAGGCCGATACCAGGAACCACAAAGGGGTTGGGTCCACATTTCCTTGGGTTTTTCCTCCTGAGGCTGCTCCTCCAGAGGGGTGCTGGGGGCACTCACTGCATCCTGCCGACTATACCAATTGTCAGGGGCCCGGTCAGGGGTCAGCTGTGATTGCAGGTGGTGAAATCCCCAGGATGAAGAAATCACATGGAGCCACCATCTGGAGGAGAACAAACAGCAAACAGCAACTTTATTCTGCAGACCATTCCATATATAGGGTTCTGCACAAAATGGCGCACACCCATGTCAGCGCACACCCATGTCAGCGGGACGTGCACATACATGTTACACTTTGCTTAGTCATTGCACAAAACTCATGCACGAGATGTGCGTGTACCTGCGACTGTGCAGGATGCACATGTGTCTGCAGCTGTGTGGGGTCATGCCATCACTGCTAGCCTGTACTCCCTCTGAGCACCCACAAAGAAATATTTTATTTGGGTATTTTTTTTTGCAGTGCTGGGGATGAACCCAGGGTCTCTCACATGGTAGGCAAGTGCTCTGTCACTGAGCAACACCACCAGTTATTTCTTAATGTTATTTAAAATTATTTTACTGTGAAACCTCCCCATAATCTTGATACATAACAGTTTGATCACCCAAAAAATCTCCCTTCCACTATCCCTTTCTATTTATCCCTCTACCCACACATAATCCCTGGCAACCACTGATCTATTCTCTTTCTCTATATAGTTTTGTCTTTTTGAGAACTGGCTTCTTTAAACATAATGCTTTTGAGATTCATCCAAGTGGTTGCATGTATCAAAAGTCGATTCCTTTTTTATTGCTAAGTAACATTCTCTTATATGGATATACTAGTTTGTCCATTCATTATTTGATAAATATTTGAGTTCTACTTTTTAGCAACCATGTATAAAGTTGTGAAAATATTCACATCTAGGTTTTTGTGTGGTTTTTAAGTTTTATTTCTCTAGAGTAGTTTGTTAGCTTTCTATCACTATGACAAACTACCTTAAATCACAGTAGGGAATATTTATTTTGGCCTATAGTTTCAGATGTTTTAGTCCATGGTCACTTGACCCATTGCTTTTGGGCTTGTGACAAGGCAGAACATCATGGCGGAAGAGCCTGGCAGAGCAAAGCTGTATGCCTCATGGTGGCTGGGAAGAGAAAGAGAGGAAGGAGTTGGGGGCCCCATATCCCTTCAAGGGCACATCACCAATGACATACTTCCTCCAACTAGGTACCACCTTGTAAAGTTTCTACCACTTCCCAGTATCCCCATCAGCTGGGACCAAGCCTTCAACACATGAGCTTTTGGGGGACATTTAAGATCCAAACCACAAGAAGTAGTAGATACTCAGGCATAGGATTACTATGTCACATGGTAAGTGTACATTTAAGTTTATAAGAAACTTCCAAAATGATTGCCAAAGTGGCTGTGTCATTTCAGATTCCCACCAATATATATGCGTTCTCATTGCTCTGTCTTTACCAGCACGTTATGTTAACAATATTTTTTATTCTAGCTATTCTAATAGGTATGTAGTGGTATCTCATTATGGTTTTATTTCTCTGATGGCTAATGATGTTAACATCTTTTCATGGGTTTATTGCCATTTTTATTTTATTTTATTTTATTCTTTGAGGTACTAGGGATGGAACTCAGGGGCATTCTACTTCTGAGCTACACCCCCAGCCCTATTTTTTATTCTTTTTGTGTGTGTGTGTGGTATTGGGGATGGAACCCAGGGGCATTCTGCCTCCGAGCTATATTTGATTCTCCCAGCCCTATTTGATTCTTTATTTCGAAACATGGTCTCACTGAGTTGCGGAGATCCTCACAAGTTGCTGAGGCTGGCCACGAACCTGTGATCCTCCTGTCTCAGCCTCCCAAGTACTGGGATTACAAGCATGTACCACCATGACCGGCTTTATTCTTTATTTTGAAACAGCATCTCATTAAATTGCAGAGGGCCTCACTAAGTAGCTGAGACTGGCTGCGAACCTGCGGGCCTCCTGTCTTAGCTTCCCAAATACTGGGATTACAAACATGCGCCACCACGCCCGGCTTCCATTTTTATATTTTATTTGATGAAGCATCTGTTCGTGGTTTTTGCCCTCTTTTAAATTGGATTGTTTTTTATAGGTAAGTTTTGAGTGTTCTTTATACATTCTGCATACAAGTTGTTTGTCAAATATGAAATCTGCAAATATTTTATCTCATTCTATAGCTTATCCTTTCATTCCCTTATATAGCTTTGGAGAACAAAATTTTTTTAATATTGATGAAATCCAGTTTACTGATTTTTTTCTCATATGGATCATATTTCTGTTACTATATCAAAGACCCATCTCCAAATTTAAGAATACATAGATTATCTCCTATGTTTTCATCTAATAAGTTTATAGTTGTACATTTTATATTTAGATCTGTGATACTATTTTTAAAAAATGGAAGTTTTAGGTGGTTTCATTTTTGCATATATTGTTGATATCCAGTTGCTCCAATACTCTTTGATAAAGATTTGTCTTTTCTCCATTGAATTATGTTGGTCTATTTCTGAAATCTTTTTTGCTGTTCTGTTGAAACACACTATCTTGATTACTTTAGCTTTGTGGCAAATATTAAAAACAAACCAGGTGTGATGGTGTGTGTACCTGTAGTCCCAGCTCCTTGGGAGGCTGAGACAGGAGGATCACTAGAGTTCAGGAGTTTGAGACCAGCCTGGGCAACATAGCAAGACCCCATCTCAAAAAAAAAAACATAAATAAATAAATAATAAATAAATATTGAAAACAAATAAATGTGATTCCTTTAACTCCTTTTTAAAAATTGTTTTAGTTGTTCTAGTTCTTTTTCCTTCCAATATACATGTTAGAATGACTTGTTGACATTTATAAAAGAGCTTGGGAGATTTTGAATGGAACTGTTTGATATGGTGGGAGTTTATCCTATTTGGAATTTTCTCAGCTTCTTGAATCTGATTATGTCACCAACTTGGGAAGTTTGTATCTATGCTTTTTTCTTCAAATATTCTTTCCGTGCTATATACTATTATTTCTTGATCCACAGGTCCCCAGGCTCCAGTCACTGGTTGTTGTTTTGCTTTGTTTTTAAATCCATTTTCTCTATTACTCAGAGTGGATAATTTTTATTCATCTGTCTTCAAATTCATTGACTTCTCTATTTTGCTGTTTAGTCCATTCTGTTTGTTTTCTAAAAAAAATTTGATTACTGTTCTAAAATTTTCATTTGATTCTTTTTCATATCTATTTCTGATTTTAACATATCTACTTCTTATTTTAACTCTATTTGCAAGATTGTGATTGATCATTTTTATAATAGCTACTTTAAAGTTGTTATTAGATAATGCCAACCATCTGTTGATTGATTTTCTTCTGCTTGTTGATATTTTTTTTTCTTTTTTGCGGTACTGGGGATTGAACCCAGGGGCATTCTACCTCCGAGCTACACCCCGGGCCCTATTTTCCATCCTTTATTTTGAAACCGGGTCTCACGAAGTTGCGGAGGGCCTCACTAAGTAGCTGAGGCTGGGCACAAACCCGGATTCTCCGGTCTCCGCCTCCCAAGTACTGGGATTAAAAGCGTGCGCCACCACACCCGGCGCTCGTTGATATTTTTACAGTACTTTGTCAAGTAATTTTGGATTGTGACTTGCATGTTTTTAATATTTGTGATGAGATTCTGGCTCTTGTTTAAATTTTCTGAAAAAGAGCCGGGCATAGTGGTGCACGCTGGTAATCCTAGTACTTGGGAGGCTAAAACTGGAGGATCCGGGTTCGTGGCCAGCCTCAGCTACTTAGTGAGGCTCTCCGCAACTTAGGGAGACCGTTTCAAAATAAAGAATAAAAATAGGGCTGGGGGTGTAGCTCGGAGGTAAAATGCCCCTGGGTTCAATCCCCAATACTGCAAAATAAATAAATATAAATAAATAAATAAATAAATAAATTTTCTGGAAAAGGCATTCTGTTTGTAGACAGTAAACCAGGTGAGGTTCAGGATATAATTACCAGTCTGCCTTCTGTGGGCTTTGATTTCAAGGTCAGTTCAGTTTTCAAAGATTGCAGGTCTCTTTGGGTCTACCTTGGGTTTGTCCACTCTGTTTGAAACTTAGGATGTATTCTCTTGGATAGTTTAGTTCTCCAGGTGTTTTGATAATGCTAAGTAGGGTGACATTCAAGCACTAATGATTTGAGGGTGATCCTTGAGGTTCATAAACAATTTTATGAGGTCTCTCTCTTGAGCTTCTCCCTGTCCCAATCTCCAAACTACTTCCTGATTCTTTGGGTTCCCCTTTTCCATAGGTCCTCTGGCCAGAAACTTGGGGTTTAGTTATTCTACTCTGTTGCTTTCTAATTCATACCTTCATGAGTGGACTTGTATCCTGACCCATGTGGAGGGGTAGCAGAGAAAGAAAGCAATGGGAATTTGCTCTGCCCTTTTGAAGCCATACCTCTACCAATCAGAAAAATTGTTCTCTCTCAAAGTGGAAGCTTCTGTGGGGTTCCATGGCTGCTGGCCACCACCACAGAATTGCCTGGGTGAAGTCTTTGGAAGCCAACAAAAACTACAAGTGTATTAACTTTTTCTTCTTTTGAAGTCTAGAAGCCAATATGACCAGTGTGCAAATCATTGCTCAAGGGGAAGGAGGCTGATGCCCATACAGGACAGATAACCTCTGTAACACTGAACATTATGATCTAACTTTTTGCCATGGATGGGAAGACAGTGATGGCTAATCAGACAGTCTTTATTTATGATTTTAGAACTGATTATCGCATTTTCAAAAGGCAAAACCAAATGACAAGGCTATAATTGCTGTGAAGCTATACCTATATTTATATGTGAAAATGATTGTTTACTTATGAACCGTTATGCTCTGAAAATACTATTATGTGCCAACCTTCAGAAAATACTTCTTGGAATGTTTTTGGTTTTGTTTTTTTTGTTTTTTTTTTTGTTTTTTTTTTGGTACTGGGATTGAACTCAGGGGCATTCTACTTCTGAGCTACACTCCCAGCACTTTTTTATTTGTTATTCTGAAAAGGGTCTTGCTAAGTTGCTGAGGCTGACCTCCCAACCTGCAATCCTCCTGTCTTAGTCTCCCAAGTACTGGGATTACAGGTGTGTGCCATCACGCCCGGTTTGTATTATTTTTAATAATTTTGTTTTAGAAGTGGCTGGCTTACACAGAATATAGTTCACTTTAACACTTTATTCAGAACCATTTTTTCAAAGACATTTTAAAATTCCTACTGAAAAACACAATTCACTCATTTATTTCAGTAAATTTCCATTGCCTACAGTGACAGGCTCTATGCATTCGAGTATTATCTCATTAGTACTCCTCTTGGTTATAGGAATTAGCAGATAAAGTTGAATTGTACATTTGCGGTACTGGGGATTGAACCCAGGGGCATCCTACCTCCGAGCTACACCCCCAGTCCTATTTTCTACTCTTTATTTTTGAAACAGGATCTCACTAAGTTGTGGAGGGCCTCACTAAGTAGCTGAATCTGACTTCGAACCTGTGATCTTCCTGTCTCGGCCTCCCAAGTACTGGAATTACAAGCGTGCGCTAGCACGCCCAGCTTTGAATTGTATATTTGGATGTTGGTAACATGTGCTAAGCCTGTAACATGTGCTAAGCCTGAACTTCACAGTAGTTGGTTATTTATTTATTTATTTATTTATTTATTTATTTATTTTTGCGGTACCGGGGATTGAACCCAGGGGTGTTCTACCTCTGCGCTACACCCCCGGCCCTATTTTTTATACTTTATTTTGAAACCGGGTCTCACGAAGTTGCGGAGGGCCTCACTAAGTAGAGAGAGAGAGAGAGAGACAGGGAGAGAGAGAGAGAGCGAGAGAGAGAGAGAGAGAGTGCGCGCTGAGGCTGGCCGTGAATCTGGATCCTCCCATCTCCGCCTCCCAAAGTACTGGGATTACAAGCGTGCACCACCACACCCGGCTTATTTTTTTTTTTTTTAAAGCTTGGAGGTAAGGCTGGATGTGCTGATGGAGTATTCAGATGAATTAGTGCTATTTAAAGTGCTATTTTCTCCCCTGCCTTTGGACAGAACGAAAAATAGCTAAATTGCTTTCATTCTGTTTATACCTACTGAACTTGTTTGCTTCTCCCTGTCGTTGCTATTTCTCTGGCCTAGGCTAATGAGAAGTTGTTTCTTACCACAGTGTGGGTAATGTGATTGCATGAGGAGGGGAAGAAAAGCATTGAGTTTCCAGAGCTGTTCAGAGGAAGTTGTACTTGTAAGCATTAGGGAGCCACTGAAGGTTCCGAGCTAGAGGGACTGAAAGTGGAAACTAGGAATCTCAGTCTGTTAGCTAACACAGGGAGGTTTCTAGGGGGAAGGAAGCAAACTCTACATTGGTTGGTGCAGTGTTGCAGTAAACAGCTTATCTAAACCTGTGTGTAAACAGAAGAGGCCGTTCTAATGAGGTGTGGACAGGCCACTGTAGGCTGATTAGGCTAGGGGCTAATTCCAGAGAGCTCAGGACCAGCATCCAGTCCCTGGGAGGTATTCTACACCTGGCATGTCGAAGTGCAAGCAACAGGGCCCATGCACAGAAATCAGAAAGCCAGGCTAGGGCGACTGTTCTAAAAGGCCTGGGCAAAAGTTGGATTCAGCAGAAATTCATTGTGCTCCAAGCCAAAGCCAGAATTGTTTTTGTGTGTGGGTGAGGGGCCGAAGCAGTGGTGACTTAAAGCTGGGCATGGAATAGATGGAAGCCAGGCAACTCCCCAAGCTGATTCTGCTGCAGTCATCGATGCGGTCCTGGAATGGGGCAGTGGGAACAGAAAAGGTGAATTTCAAAGATTTCAAAGAGAGGAAAGGAAGGGATGAGGTAATATAGAAGAGATAAAATAGTATGCAGAAAGGAGACAAATTGGGAAGGAAAGGAAATATAGCTGTTTTTTTTTTTTGCGGTACTGGGAATTGAACCCAGGGGCATTGTACCTCCGAGCTACACCCCCAGCCCTAATTTTTTTTATTCTTTATTTTGAAACAGGGTCTCGCTAAGTTCTGGAGGGCCTCACTAAGTAGCTGAGGCTGGCTGCGAACCCGGATCCTCCAGTCTCAGCCTCTCAAGTACTGGGATTACAAGCGTGCACCACCACACCTGGCTAGGAAAATATAGTTTTAAAAAATCTAAAGTACTTCATAATCCTTAGCTTCACTCTTCAAGGCTTGTCCAGACCTTGCCCAAAGAACCAGTCCCATACCTTCAAAATCACAATGGGCTAGCTTCACATCTGAAATTCCAGAGGCGATTAGATCCTAGAGAAAGAGTTTCACTTTCTGCCAGAACTCTACTCACCTGTTTCCTGGGGGGTAGGATCCCAGGAAAAAGTTAGAACTTTTGTTAGAGAAGCCCTGTACCCCGTTGGCCACCCAACTTCTCATCTGTGCTCCCAGAGTCTGTCTCGAGGAAATCCATATCTTTTGCCCGTGTAAAACTTCCAAGAGGAGGCCGCCATCCCCTGGTGCCCCACTTTCAGCCATGTCCCCCGCCCCCGGGCACCCCCTCTCTAGTGGGCCTGTAAGAAAAGGATATATTAGATGTGAGAGGCTCTCTGTCTCTCTGCAGCCGTTCTCAGGCCTCTCTGAGCCCCTCTGTGCTGCTGTCTGCAGCAGCTCTCACAGACCCTTGAGATGGCCCGTCTTTCCTGAACATGTATCCCCACCTTTCTTGAATTAAACCTTTGCTTTTCTCTGACTGGCACGTGTTGAAATTCTTTTCACCATGGAGGCCAAGAACCCACAGAAATCATCGTGTCTTCCCATGATAGGACTTCATGATAGGGGTTCAGGAAATAGAGGTGGGAGGGCAATGTTTAGATTTCTAAGAAGTCTATAAGGAATTCTGACATAACTGGTAGCTGAGAAGAGACTTGAAAGGGAAAGATGAATTTATTTTGTCTCATTATTTTGAATTTGCCATGCTGGCAGTTCTGCCACGGATGTGGCAGGTAACTTGCTGATGCCTTAACCTGGACAAAAGAGGGAGGAGGGAAGCCTTGCTGCTGGGTCCCTGGAGACAGTGAGAAAAGGAGTCTCACCTAGGAGGAATCCAGCAGCAGACATGCTGATACAGCCTTTGGAGTGTGGCTGAGATTGACAGGAGAAGAGGCTGCTTCACTAAGAGAGAAGGTGGGATGAGTAGGGCCTGGGATTTTGTGATGGAAGCTGTTTTAAAAAGGAATTGAGCCGGGCGTGGTGGCGCATGCTTGTAATCCCAGTACTTTGGGAGGCGGAGACCGGAGGATCCGGGTTCGCGGCCAGCCTCAGCTCTCTCTCTCTCTAGTGAGGCCCTCCACAACTTCGTGAGACCCGGTTTCAAAATAAAGTATAAAAAAATAGGGCCGGGGGCGTAGCGAGGAGGTAGAACGCCCCTGTGTTCAATCCCCGGTACCGCAAAAAAAAAAAAAAAAAAAAGGAATTGCTGGTCTGAGTCAGTGACACACACCTGCAATCTCAGTACTTGGAGGCCAAAACAGGAGGATCACAGATTTGAGGCCATCTCAAGGTAACTTAGTGAGACCTTGTTTCAAAATTTAAAAAATATTTTAGCTGGCCATGGTGGTGCATGCTTGTAATCCCAGTACTTGGGAGGCTGAGACAGAAGGATCGCAGGTTCAAGACCAGCCTCAGCAACTTAGTGAGACTCTGTTTCTATATAAAATAAATAAATAAATAAATAAAATAAAATAGGGCTGGAGTATGGCCCAGAGGTAAAATGCCCCAGGGTTCCATCCCCAGCACCACACACACACACACAAAAAAATTTTTTTTTAAAAGAGCTGGCTGGGTGTGGTGGTGCACCCTTGTAATCCCAGTACCAGAACCAGAGGATCCAGGTTCGCGGCCAGCCTCAGCTACTTAGTGAGGTCCTCTGCAACTTAGTGAGACCCTGTTTCAAAATAAAGAATAAAAAATAGGGCTGGGGGAGTAGCTTGGAGGTAGAATGCCCCTGGGTTCAATTCCCAGTACCACACACACACACACACACACACACAAGGGCTGGGTATATAGCTCGGTACCAGAGCACTCCTGAGTTCAATTCCCAGTACCATGGGGCAGGGAGGGTTTGCTACTCATTAGAAGGAAAATTTTAGGATAATGGAGGCTCATGTCACATGCTTTGGTTTTCATTTCACATAAGATGAGATCATTCATTGAGGGTGAGATGAGAGAAGAACAATTTGGGGTTAACGGAAATATCTGGCATTAGTACTTTGAGACATGTTTATGAGGCAAAGTGATGAATAAGAGCCACAAGATGCTGTGTGCAGTGTAAAGACGTTTCCAAACTCTTCGTGTCTCTTCTCTAATGAGTTCTGCTGTTTCTTGGCTCTGAGAATCATTCTTTTACCTTCATTTCTTAGATCCTCCAATTTATTCCAATTAACTGCTCAGTTCAACAGTATTCTTTTTTAGTTCATCAAATTCATAGCTGCCATTCAGATAAAGATTTTTAAACAGAAATTTTATTGAAAAGAATTTTGATACAGTTGTTCGTGATTCTTTTAAAATACATCTGAGGTTAAATAAAATTATAAGTGAATGTGCGCAAGTAGAAAAAGGGAAATATACATTATGGATTTGTATTGCACTTGGGCAAATCACAACGGCTCACTTTAGCATCTTCAAACCACATTACAACAGTCTCTGAAATGTAACATTTCCACCCAGCCTTGTATGCAAATATTTCCAGAAATGTTTTGATGTCATAATCTTCACTAAAGGAATCAAACCCAAATCCAAACTTGGCCACATATTTAAAAACTTTTAAAGGCAGGGAGGTAAAGTGTTGTAAGGGTGTTTAGAATATACTAAGAAGGGACTTGGCAAGTTTTCATTCACAGTATTTCCAATAAAAACATCCATTCTGTTTATCAAACTCAGAAAAGTTGGGGAAAAAGTCACTGAATTTACTACTTGAGAAAACAATCAAATTACTTGACAGTCTATTGACAGGATATGTCTAGTTCAAAATAGAATCTAATATGTGATACATATTAGCTCAAATCCTAAAATTCAAAAAAAGCTTTTGTTTTCCAGTAGTATAAAGTGGGAGTTCAACAGTGGAAGAAATGATGAAAACAATTAAAAATAAGTTGAAGAAATGAAGGGATGTTCTACTAAAATTTAGTGTTTAGAAAGGACAAGAGAAAAAAGGTAAAAGAACTCCAGGAATATTTAAATCAATGAATATATGTAATGTTTTCATAAAAGCACCTTTAGGAAATACCTCTGAAAGAGTTTAAGATGATAATACATCTGGGGATAAAATAGAAGACATATATGGGTCCTTGAAGTAATACGAATATGGCAATTTTCCATAAAAACAAAGGAGACAATGTAGTTCCTGATTTGGGTGTACAAAATACAAAAATTCAAGTGATCCAGGTCGCACAACTCCAATTCTGCCAAATTCTCTCCAACAGTATGCAAAATGGATAACATCTGTATACTTTCACTGTTTGTGTACCAAAAAGAATGAGCAGCTCAAAGGGCTACTTGGGAAAAAAAATGGCTAAAGTGAATGTAAAGTCACTTGTTTGTGCAAAAATGCCAAAGAAATGCTGAGATATGTTCTGTAATAAGTAAAATTACTCATTTTACTTGTCCCTAACCCTTACTTTTTTATCTGCTACTATCTACAATAGTTACTATTTAACTAAACATTTAGTGAGCATGTAAGTGTAAATCCATGCTGACTTTAGGGGTAAAAGGATATATAAGACAAAGACATTCTTTTTTTTTATTTTACAAACTTTCCAACATCATGATGAAAATGATAAATACTAAATGTTCAAAGCTGTAGTGAAAGCATAAATTTCTATTTATGAAATTTCTTCATTTTGAAAATTACAAGATTTCATTTTTTGAAAAGGTATATATAAAATGGAATGTTATAAATCAAATCCTACTTATCTTTTTATTGCAGCACAAAATTATTTGTATTTCGTGGAACACAATTCCCTAATAAAAGAACTTAAGTTCTCTTGGGCCAGAGTTGAGTTCCCTATGTTGGCACAGCAGGCATTCTCTTTTGAGTCAGTCCCTTATGCAGCTTGTATGTGAATGCCAATAAAACTGTTTTTTTTTAATGGTCTTAAAAGTGTTCAAGAAGTTCTGTTTACTCATTTCAGCCTGCAAGGTCTTAGATTCAATGGCAAAAGTAGAAAATAAGCATAAGAGAATACAGAAAGAAGGAATGAGCCTAAATAACTTATAACAATTGTTACCCCATATTAATTTTTTCCTATAATTGTTCATGGTCTGATGAAACAGGTCAGATGAGTCTGTTTAGATCTGCTACCACTTCTTGGATCTTGAAAACACTGTACATAAAACAGAGTAGTCATCAGGAAAAGTACTGGATTTCAAGTCTGCTCAACCACTGGCTCTCACCCAGGGTGGTCACTCAGAGCCTCTCCTCACAGCTTCCTCATCTAACAGGGGGATAAGAATTCTTTCCTCATGTCATAAGAATTTGAAAATGCTTTGTCAATAATAAAGCCATGCAAAATTAATTCTCTATAGGAATGTGAGGATTAAATGTGATAACACGAGAAAGGCCACTAAGTGCCTGGCACATAAAAAATAAAGGTTGCTTTCTCCCTACTGTCTGTATAATCTGCAGTTAGGAAATGTTTAGACATAAACCAAAGAGGCTCCCTTCCATTTGTCCTTTAAATAGAAAGACTCTGCTCCTTTCCTATGAATACCCTTTTGATATATAATTTTTCATTATCTCTGAGTGTCTGGATTCTCTGGTAGAGATCTGAATCCCTAAGGCTTCTAGGAATCAAGTCTTGAAACGATCTTCCACTGATAAAACTTTTAATGAATGCTCTTCAAAGAATAAGATTTCCAAGGTTCTTGTGAATTGGGAAATAATTTGTTTTAAAAATGGTAACTTTTTGTAAAAAAGAAAAAGACTGTCAGTTTCCCAAGGCAATGTGAAGAGCTGGAAGTAGTGGTTTAACATTTGGAATTCTGGTAAGACAACTTTTCCCTACTGAATTAAAAGATTTGTTCAATACAACATTTAATGTCCCTTTTGCACAGCTCTGAGAATTAAAAAAAAAAAAACTCTCCAGTGACTGAAAAGCAATGAAAAGATATGACCTGTGAATTCACCTGGCTTCTAAACAGTACCAGTTCACACAATATCAACAAAATAAGGAAACTAAACAACCCTTAAACTGGAATTTAGACACTTACCAGGAAAATTCACTCACACGTTAAAAGTATCCCTTGTACACCTGTCTTTTTTTAAAATTCAGGAACTGATTTAACAAGAGTATTAAAGTAAAAAAAAGTAGTTATCTTCCACAAAGAATATTATGGGAATAATCTAAACTTTGTAATTAAATATGAAAAATGAGACAAAATTCCATTTATAAAATGCCTTAATATACCCAAAATGTTGGTCAGATATCCTTTATTTACAAACATTTAATCACATTTACAGAAAGGCAAATATTACACTGGAGAGGCAGCACAATAAAGAACTTTTGACTTGGAGCCAAAGACCTAAATTCTAGTCTTGGCTTTGCCACTAATTATCTCTGCAACCTTGACAGCTTTTCTGGGCTTCAATGTTCTCATCTGTAAAATGAGAGGTAGAACCAGGCTGCTTCTTAGCAATGTCCTCACTTAGATTGTAAAATTCTATGTTAAGTAAGATAATATTGTTAAATTCTTAAATCCCAGCATTATATATCAGAGTGTTACCATATTAGTACTTGTAAAAACTGCTTATTCCATAGTAAGTAAAAACACTACAGAACTCTGCTCAGCTGCATTCCGAATTAATGGCTTGGCTGCTTTACAGAGGTGCACAAAAGTCACAGTATTTTGGTTACTGGTGTATATGTGTCGGCTTTGAAGAATGCTACAACATTGCAGATATCAGGGAAATTGCAATGCAAGTGACATATGTCACCACTTTCTTAGGCCTCCACTACAGAAGAATGGTACCTATGGCAGCAAGAGGCACACTAACCTACAGATAAACTAAATCCCATCCTTCCCCATGATGCACGGGGAGTGAGCAGACTGAGGAACTTGTGCACATAGTAAGCCCTTCATCTTGAGGAATACAATGAGCTTTTTAAAAATCACAACTTACAAAGATATATTTCCATACATATTTCTATATTTGGGGAAGCTTACCTGGCAAGGTAAACTTTCCCTGAGCAATACAATATGTTCTCCAGAGAATATTTTGGTTTTTAAAATACTGGCAAATTTACATTCAGATACAGACTGTTTTTGTTTTGTTTTGCAAGAGTTAGCCCAATGTTAGGGACATTCTAAATTTACTTTATAAATAATCAGGTGATGTTTCTTACTGAAATTACCTACTTTAGTAAAACATCTGTGCCAAGGCCACTAGTAAGAATTTCCTGTGAGAAAAAAGTTGCCTTTTCTCACACTAATTTTTTTCTGTTGTACACACAGTATACACTGACACATAGTTAAAGCATAAACGTTAATGCCAACCTGCTCAATAATCTGAGCTGGCAGTTTCTTGTAACAAGTGAAAAATTAGAGTTGCACATCAAACACTCATCAAAGGAAAATACCGTATTTGTGGATTTGTGCATTGTAGGTACAGTTAAATAAAGTGATACATATTTTGACAAAAATTGTACTGGGATTGGAAGGCTCAGTGAAAGGCAGACTTGGGTCTTCCAAATGCACTGGTAAAATTTACAAACCAGTGCAATTATCTCCATATGTGAAATGTCAGTATAGTTACACATCATTAGTTTGTAAAGGCATACATCCAAAATCTCTGCCACCACTAGACCTGTCATTTTCTGTAATATGCCAAAACCCACAAACTATCCCAGAATTCTATCAGACTTGGTAGTGGTTCCAACTTCCAAATGAATACTTACATTTGTAATGAAAGAGCAACACAAGTATTAAGACATTTCCTTTTGTATTATTCCTCCTGAAGGGCCTTGATAATTGTTTCAACTAAACACAATCTACTTCAGAAATTCTTAGCTTTAGAACTGCACGGCAATAAGCAAAGACGTTTTGAATGACAGTTCACAGCAATCTGCAGCAGTTTAGAAAAGCATGAAGAAAGTGGTGTAGTTTTCCTAATATTGAATAGTTCATAAATTGTAGCTCAAAACTAGGAGAAAAGATACTCTGAAACCTACATGAAACTTCTGCCACCTTACTGAGAAAGTGCTTATTACTGAGCTATACTCTTAACTACAATCATTTTCACCCTGCCATGTTTTTCCCCAACAATTTCAATTTTTTAAAGTTAAAAGGAATATGTGGTAATAAAATGAAGTACAATGGGAAATGTTTATCCAAATCAATATCTCTCCATAAAACACAGAGAATACTTAAGTAGAGTGTTCAAGTACTTGTCATCTCAAATTGCAACTTTATTTTTCAAATACACAAGAACCTAGAAAATCAATTTATTTTTTACTTTTAAGATACCTGTGTTAGGAAGAGTTCCACATCACATTTGCTTTGTACCTTTAATGGTTCAAACTCAATCAAATGCTACTATAGGATTCCTGAAAGTAGTCATATTTGTGCAGAGCTTAAACAGAAAAACAAACTGTATGACTTGGCATTTCATAAATGAAAATGAAAAATAATGCTGTTACAACCATTTCTGCCTTCAGTCTACATTAACTTTTCCAAACATTAATAAAGTCCACAAAAATGGCAAGGAGAACTATAGGAAAATGTATCACAGACACAGAGCTTCTACAAAAATTTAGAATTTAGTAATGTTTTATGGCAAACAATTTTCTCTGTAATAGATACATTTGCAAAGTTTTGAAAACACAGTCCACAATCATTTAATATGATTACTGAATTTGTTTTAAAAAGCAAAATAATGCCTTTTATTTTTTGATGAGATAAAACGATAAAAAGAAACTTTGTGTATATCTAAACTTATGCTGGAAGTACACAAAAAGGCAATCTGTATACTTTACTAGCAAGAGTCTTGTTTTGAACAGTTTACAGAATATCCATTTAAAAAAAATACATGACCTTTGATGGTACATTTCTGTGCTGGCAAATACATCTTCTGATACAAAGGCACTTTGAAAACCCAATATGGTTTGGTTCATAAGTTTGCAAGGTACAAACAATTTTACAAACATATGATTATACTGAAGAACGTCAACAACTGTGACATTATATATAAAACAGATTTCCATTTCTTTTTAAACAACACTGGTTTGTGGGAATAAAAGCAGTGGTTTCCAGCAGCTTCATGAAGACATTCCAGATGCCTGGAGGCTCCCAGTCTGAATTTCTCACTGGTAGAATGAGGGGACATGGCAGGGCATTCAGCATGAACCCTCCTTCCTCAGGGGGCAACAAAAGGAAAAACCAATACCCGAGAACAAAATCAGAAACCTCAGAAATCAGAATGGCTCGGAGCAAAGAGCAGGAAAGACAACACCGTAGTCTGGGAGACACTCAATCCTCTTAGTTGGGATCCCTTAGCTGTGAACTCCCCGCAGGGCACAAAGGGCAAAGCCTACCTGGTCTACAGGTGCTGGGAGTTACAGTGATGATATCTCTACTTCAAAGAGCTGTGTACAATGTTTTGGATTGTACAGTACCAGAAAAATTTGGTAAAAAAAACAAACAAACCGTAATTTCTTTTCATTCACTACATGGCTGCAAAGTCAATCTGTACATAAAGCTGTCGCACTCCAGCCTGAAAAGTAAAAAGATGAATAAATTAGAAAATCAAGTCAATAACAGACTACCCATGTAAGAAAAGCAAGAGAAAAGTAAATCTCATTTTCTTTTTGAAAGCAGAATGTTTTCTTTCCTGCCTCTGGAAAATCATTCTTCTTTTAATCATAAATCACCATAAAATTACACTGGAAACAAACACACTTATAAGGTACAAAACCATTTAAAAAACAGAAAAGCTGCTAGTCATATGCTGGGTCCAAGTGATATTAGAAAAATGAGGTTATCCATTTACATTTATGTTGGAGGACACCATAATGCTTGTCTGGTTAACTACTATTAAAATCAAATCACCCAATCTAAATTCTGCCATGATAAATGATCAACGTGCACATTTAATAAGCAGCATAATCATCTACTGGCTAATTATTTTACACTCTAACTTCTCAATTTAATTTTGATTAGAAACTCACTACTGTAGAGTATTGGTCTCTAAATTGTCCCCTATTTCTCCTGTATTATCAATTTCCCTCTTGCAACTGGATCATTTTTAATAGCATAAAATCACACCATAATCTCTTACACCTTAAAAACACTTTACCTTAACCCTACATTCCCTTCTGGTCCAGTCCCAATCTCTGCTCTTCTGGATAGCAAAAATCTTCAAAAGAGTTGTCCATATTTGCTGCCTTCAATTCCCTTTCTCTAGAAGTCATTTCAGCCAAACTTTTACTTCCCACCACTTCCATCCTCCCGATCCTTGGCTTCAGTCTTTGAACACGAAACACTGAAATACCCAAAGGCTCAGTCCCCAGAACCATTCTTATTTTGCTCTGGTTCTTTATATGATCTTATCTATCCAGACTTTAAGCACCATCTACATGCTCACACATCCCAAATTCATCTTTCTCTCTTTGCTGTTTTTTGGTACTGGTAATTGAGCTCAGGGGCATTCTACCTCCGAGCTACACCTCTAGCCCTTATTTATTTATTTATTTATTTATTTATCTTTTCAGTGCTCCCAATCTTATTTTTTTATTTAATGCTAAAAGTTAAAAGAAAACAAGGTACTATAAATCAAGTTTCTTTTTGTTTTGTTTTGAAACAGGAGCTCACTAAGTTGCTGAGGCTGGCCTTGAACCTGCAATCCTCCTGTCTCAGTCTCTCAAGGATTAGGATTACCAAATTTATATTTCTAGACTGAACCTTACATTTACTTGACAGTCCCTAGAAGCCCAAAGTTCTTACAAAGGCCTGCAAAGACTCCACATAATCTGCCCCATTACCTCTTTGACTCATTGTTTACTCCTCCTTCCTCTGTTCACTCTGCCTCAGCCATAGGGCCCTTCTGCTTAGAGCTATGTTCTCTGATATCTCGTCACATCCCTACTCAGATGGCAGTGAGGCCCACCCTATCACCCAATGCAAAATGTATTCACTTCACTAGTCCAGCAAATAATTTATTATGCATTTATTGTGTTCCAGGTAGCATTACGTCACCTGGAAATAAAAAAGTGAACCAAACAGATAAATACCTTTGCTCTCAGAGTTTATATTCTATTGGGGAGTCTGACACGGGGAGATGATTAACAGATAAGAAAATACAGTATGCCGGATGATAACATAGATGCTATAGAGAAAAGACAAAGCTTGGTACAGAGGAGTTAAGTGCCTCAAGCACTTCAGTCTCCCTACCTTGCTTTCCTTACCCTAAACACTAGGCACCTTGTGAATGAAAGGTAATCTGGAATATTGCAAACAAGCATTAAAAAAAAAGAGCAGGGGAAAAAAGCTATTAACACTACCTTTCTTACAGTAATTTCTAGGCTCCTTAAAACACTGCTTTCTAAGCCAGGCGTGGTGTCGCACGCTTGTAATCCCAAACCTTGGGAGGCTGAGAAAGGAGGATCACAGGTTCATGGCCAGCCTCAGCTACTTAGTGAGGCCCTCTGCAACTTAGTGAGACCCTGTTTCAAAATAAAGAATAAAAAATAGGGCTGGGGGTGTAGCTCGGAGGTAGAAAGCCCCTGGGTTCAGTCCCCAGCACTGCAAAAAAAAAAAAAATTCCAAAGCAACAACACCCCCCCAAAAAAACCCACTGCCTTCTAGAATGCCTTTTTTCTGGCATTCAGATGGGAGGGCTTTGAGCAACATTAACAAATGGTTGAGCACAGCTGGGATCTACTCTAATGGAATAAAAAGCTAGATAGACCCTAGGACTTGCCAGCACAGAAAACAAGCCTAAAAAATAAAAGCCTTCCTATGGTAAGTCAAAACTGAATCAGACTTACTGAAAAGATGTTTACTAGTACCTTCTCCTTGGTTAAGAGGTTTGTGGCAGAAAAATGACAGAATTTAGTTATCTGTATAATCTTTCAGCTATAAATTAAAACCAAATTTCAGTATTCCTGATTTAAAAAAGTGTGGATAAATACCAATACTTCTTATCTCATAGAACTGTTATATATTCATCCAATATTTAACAAGTTTTTTATTTTGTGGTAGTGGGGTTGAACCCAGGGGCCTTCTACCTCTGGGCTATACCCCCAGTCCTATTTTATTTTATTTTTATTTGGACACAAGGTCTCTCTAAGTTGCTGAGGCTGTCCTCGAACCTGCGATCCTCCTGTCTCAGGCTCTGAAGTACTGGGATTACAAGCATGCGCCACCACACCTGGCTTAACAAGTTTTTAATAAATCCTTGCTACAGAGCAGACACTGTCATGAGGATCACGTGTGCATGTAGGAGAAAGGATTTCATATGCTATAAAAGCTACTGCAAATTACTCTGATTGATTACAATCACATGATTTGATTTATTCAATCCAGATGGCTCCTGAAATAACTCTACTTAGGAACTGTTTTGTAAAATTGTATAGCTAACCTTAAAAGAAAACAACTATTGCCCAAATAAACTGTCTTAATACATCTTCTCTCTTAGCAAAATTGTTAAAGTAAACTGGGCAGAATAAGTTGAATAAGTTGGGCTTCTTTATTGCCTCACCATTTTCCTTATCCCCAGCCTTAACACAGCGAAGATGGCAATAAGAAATGAAGCCCCCTAAGGCGATAAATAAGAAAGAAGAAAACAAAGGGGCTAGATAAATTATCTTTGCATAATCATGAGTTAATTACTCAAGCTGATATCAGTCCCTGAGGGGCTACAGCTTCCCACAAAAGCTCAGTCTAACAGCAAAAAGAAAAAGAAAAAATTTTTTTGCTTCATCCAATTTGTCCCAATGGGGACAGCTTCAAGTTCTCAAGCTTCCCATTTTCCTCTTTCAATTTCCTTCAAAGTAAAGAGAAAATAGAATTGCCAACAAATCCTACGGCAAGTCACCTGCTCCGTGAATACAAACTAGGTTTCTATTATCTATTCACGCCACAAAGACATGACAGACTCTTCCAGCAGATGAAAGTGCTCAGTCCCATCCAATATTCGACCACTAGAATGACTCCCAGAGTCAGAGGTTGGCTGAGCGGTTGTCCTTGAAATGTGAAAATCATATAGCAATGTGTCCTGAGAATAATAAACCATACTTCAGTCGCTATTTCTAAAATGGCAAAGACAGCTATCTACTTTGAACACTTCTGAGCTCCTAAAGAAAAAAAGTTAACCTGGTGCCACAGGCTTAGAATATCTTCAACAAATATTCATTGTTATGCAAAGGAGAACAAACAAGTAAAAAAGTTAAAAAAATAAACAGGAATATGACTATAGAAAATTATTGGTTATTGTATTCTCTACCAACCAAAAGTCACAGAAATTTTCTATTTTAGTTTTGGACTACACATATATTATTAAATCTTTAGCCCTATAAAATAAGTCTTGAAAAACTATTGCTTTTCCATGTAAAACATTTCAGAGTTAGTAAAATGGTGAATGAGTGTGACTAGGTTGTAAGTCAAGAATGATAACATGGATCTGGACTTCCTTTTCTGGAAATTGTCTTTTGAAGATTAGTATGTCAGGTACCTATCATAGTGCTTGGCACCTGGTGGGCCCTCAATAAATGCTAGCTAGCTATGTTGCTATTATTTCCTCTACCATCAACTAACAAATGAATACCCAAACCATATATATAACTGAACGCTATAAACTTGGGGATAAAAACCTGTGTCTCTTTACTCCCAGCTCCTGAGGAGGCTGAGTTCTGGACTTCGAGTACATATGATGAAGAAGACAGAGAAAGATGCATGGGGAAAAGTTTGCAGAGCAGCCAAGCAAAATTAATACTTATAAAAGATTAAAGCTCCTTACCAAAAGGGGGGGTAGAAAGTGTGGAAAAACAGCAATCCACCTGAAAAGGGTGGAAACCTCCGCTTATTCCCTGTGCCTCTCTCACGCACACAGAACAGAGTGGATGAGGTCACCAGCCAGAGACAGGAAGGGATTATGAAAACAGGAGAGTGATGGAGGTGGAGAGCTTCTGAAACTTAAGAGAACTCCCATCTGGGTTTGTGAGGAGGCTTTTGGTTCCTTCCTGGGTATCAGTGTTAACTTCTATTTTGAGGCCAGAGAAAACAGTACAAAAAGCTGAAGCAGGAAGCTGGAGGCTTATGACTTAAGAGGCCTAACAGCGAAAGAAGAGTGAAAGCTGGAAGAGGTGAGGTAGAAGTTCTCTCAGGCAGTAAATATTATGCATTAGGCTTGACTGTCTTTTGTACTTTGTGAAACAAAGGAGGATAATGAACCTCAAGCATATTCTAGATTTTTCTTCAAAAATATTTAAAGATTTTCTTCCATGTTTCTTTAAACATTATTTCTAACAAAATATATTATAATTTTTAGGATTATAATTAAAACTGTGAAGTATGTTATTAAAAATTAATATAATATTGGCCAGCTTAAAATAAACAAACAGAAAATATTTAAATTTCCTTCCTAATCCAGTACCCCACTTTCCTTTTCTGTTCAAACATGAAAGATAAACTTTCCATTTCATCAATTCCCAGTTGATAACTCATACGTCTCATGGCTTAAAATATTCAAGGCCCAAATGCAGTTTCTGAAACCAAAGAAGCAGCTGAATAAACTTTCAACTTCAGCGATTTTAAAAGCCAAAATTTCTAAGGTTACCAGAAGAACCTCCCTCTACGTACTTCAATGACAACTTCAGCAGTTCTTAAGCACAGACTGCTGCTTGCACTACTTCTCAACCTAGAAAGTGTGCTCCTGTTGAGAGGGAGCAGCATGACTTCAGCGCCAGGGAATCTTCCGAGAGTACAGGTGTCCTAGAGGTCAGCAGACATTCACACTATGAGGATGGAAGTGCACAGTGTAACTAGGAAGAAACGCAGGGGAAAGGAGAACAAAATGATCTGGAAAAGGCCGTGAAGAGATAGAGTACTGCTTGCCTTGTTCTCCTTTGCCCTGAAACACGGAGGAAGTATGAGAAGGACTCAGAAATACTGTGAGGGGCGCACATGCTTCATTAGGAAAGTCTTAACAATACAGACACAACTACAGTATGTTTGTTAAGTAAGAGACCTTGTTGTGGTGGTGCACTCCTGTAATCCCAGTACTTGGGAGGCTGAGACAGGAGAATTGTAGGATTGAGGACATCCTCAGCAACTTAGGAAGACTCTCAGCAACCTAGTGAGACCCTGTTTCAAAACAAAAAATAAAAAGGGCTGGGGGAGTAGATCAGAGGTAGAACATCTCTGGGTTCAATTCACACAAAAAAGAGAGAGAGAGACCTAGTTGTTAAAATTCTGGAATAAATAAGTAGTACCTATATATTGTTATGTAGTAGAGTAAGTCTTGATTGCATATAAGATTAGGATTAGAGTAAATCCTAATTACACATAAGATTATATCATTAATTTATTCCCAAAGGAGCCTAATCCATATGTATCCCTTTATTAGAGAGGAAAGATTATTTAACTTATGCTAATGTTCTGAATTTAACTAAACCCCATATTACGTTCTATTGTCCAATCTATAGATGAATGAGATAAAGAGAAATAGATGAATATGCACAATGTGATACTTTTAAATAATTTTACTAGAGGGCTCTTTAAGGCTTCAGAGAGAAAGTCACACAATTGAATTAGAACACTAAGTTAGAGTAGGGTTTTTGTCCACACAGAAAATTAAACTGTCTGGTGGATTTGGAGTATAGAGTGCAAGGCAACGAAAAGAGGGAGAGAGATTTGAAAAGTTAACTGGACCAAGCCAGAAGTTTGGGCTTTATCCTAGTGGCAGTGAGGAGCTATCAAAGCTTTATTTTTCAACTTTTTATTCTGAAAAAATTTAAAGTCAAAACAATGGTACCCATCTATATTCACCAATTGTTAACATTTTGCCACCTTTGTTTTATCTCTCTTCATATATACTTATCTGTAGTCTTTTTATTTTTGCTGAAATATCTGAAAATTAGACATCTTGATATTTTACCATTAAATCTTTAGCATGTACCTCCTAACATTCTTTTGTAACCACAATACCATTATCATACCCAAGAAATCTGACACCTATACAATTATGTGAACTATTATACAATCCATATTCATATTTAAGCCAATGTGACACTCAAAAAATTTTAGATTCTAGAGTACTTTAGATTTCATACTTTCAGATTGGGGATGCTCAATTGGCAATGTCTATGCAAACATTCCAAAATTCAAAACAGTCTGAAACCTATAACATTTTTGTTCCCAGCATTTTGGATAAGGGACAATCAACCTAAATTAAGAAAAACTCAACAGCATATTAAACTATTAAATCATATGGAAGGTAACTATCATGCAAAAAAGTTAATTGATTTTGGCTAAAGCTACAAACAAAGTATTGTTCTTATTCCCAATGCTATTTTAGAATCTGGCTTCAAACAGCATCTAATATTTCTTATAAGGAGAGTACAGTAAAGGAAAATTTTGGGGGGAAGGAAATCAAATCAGTACAACAATGAGTAAATTGAAACTATCTTCCTTAAGAGTATTAACTAAAATAAAGATCTCTTAAATTTGACTCTAGAAAAAAGTAGTTTTATGCTTCCCTTATAGTTTAGTAGCCCATATATTTAATATGCTAAATAATAAATATTTTAAAAACTAGTATATACATTTTAAGACCCTTAAAAGTTAGTAGCAAAGTCTTACCTGAGTGAAAATATTGTGTGTTTGGCTTAGAATCCACCTGGCATCAGCATCAGGTGCTACTACTAATTTCAAGGTCCCCACGTAAACGTCAGAACATAGAGTCCAGAAGTGCTGTTCTTGTAAACTGTAAACTCCTTGCAACTGCTGCACCTAAAGTACAAAGGGAAGATAAATTTAACATCCAAAGCGAGCTCAGTGGCCCCTCCACTGAAATTACTAGGCAATATATCAGTAAGCATGGATTACACCCTCTAGTTAAAAAGGAAGAGGAGGATGTTTGAATTGACTAAAACCAGTAGAGTGCTCATTATTTGCCAGGTGACGCCACAACTGATATTTGGGAATAGAATGAACACATATCAAAATTTGTAAGGTACAACTGAAAGTACCTAGAGGGAAACTTATAGTTTCAAATACACTAATCAAGGAAAAGTATAAATACAAGTGAGCTAGCTGGTGGCACGGTGGTGCATGCCTGCGATCCCAGTACTTGGGAGGGTGAGACAGGAGGATCAAAGGTTCAAGGCCAGCCTCAGCAACTTAGCGAGAGAGCATTTCAAAATAAAAAATAAAAATAGGGGCTGGTGGTGTCACTTAGAGAGAGCACACCCCTGGGTTCAATCCCCAGTACTAAATAAATACAAGTGAACTTAGAAGCTAGAAAAAGAATAATAAAGTAAGACGAAAGAAAGGACAGAAATCAATGATATAGAGATTTAGGAAATGATAGAATTCAAAACACAAAACATTAGTCCTTTAAAAATATTAATAAGCTAGAGGAATATTTCTTAATGGGATGTCTATTGAGCAGGACAATTCTTCACAGTGTGACTATCTAATAAACTACAGAACCTTTGCATCTCTGGGTCTCCTGAAACCAATGCCAACGTATACCCTTTCCAAAATCATATGACAACCCAAAAAGAGGGAGGGAAGATGTCTATATTAGGGAATTTCCAATGGCCTAAGTTTTCCATGGCCGTAGGCCAAGACCCACTGGTGATACAACTTCTGATAAAGGTAAAATAAGACATAATTAAGCAAAATGAAAAGGGGAGATAACTACAAACACAACAGATTTAAGAAACCATATATGGAAATCCTATTAATACAATAGGAATCCTATGAATAATACTGAATGCATCAATATATGAATATACAAAGAATTACAATTGGATAAAATCCAATTCTCACCAAGGCCTCCACTGGGATGAGTCCAGTTCAAACATAGCCCAGCATCATCTCTAATCTAGGTTGTTATAACAGCTTCTTAACTGGTCTCTCTAATTATAGCCTTGAACCTCTTCCATCTAGTCTCAAGATAATAGCTCCAGTGAAATCCCATTACTTTATATCAGAGGCTGCCAATCCTCATTCAAAATCCTCCAATGGTTTCCCATTTTCCTCTAAGATAAACCAATGTTTTACAATATGAGCCCCTGTAACGTGGTCCCCATTACCTTATTCACGTCACCTCTTCCTCCTCTACTCTGTCCCTTTTTATCAGCTATCTGAGCCACTTACATCACCATTCTTTCAAAAGCCAGGCACATTCCTGTCTCAGGGTAGTGGCTATTCCCTCTATCTGTTTTTTTTTTTTTTTTT
>PVJS01000658.1:0-17198 GCA_004027185.1 Glis glis | reverse complement strand
GCGTGCGCCACCACGCCCGGCACTATTCCCTCTATCTGGAATATTCTTCTTCCCAGGTTTCTACAAGGGTCCACTTTGTTTGGGTCTTTATGTCATCTTCTCAGTAGGCCCTTTTCTTGTTATTTGGCACATAACATTTCATAGCATTCACTCACTCATCCACTCATTTATACTACAAGCATCCCTAATCCAAAAATCCAAAATGTGATGGGTCATAGTCAAAACATAGGTGCACTAAAAATATTGTACACCTTGAGGCCATGTGTACAAGTTGTAACATAACATTAATAACTTTCATGGTCAGACTGTGGTCCCACCCCCAAAATATCTCATTATGTATATGCAAATATTTCAAAATCTGAAAAAATCCCAAATCTAAAATACTTCCCAAGCATTTTAGTTAAGGAGTACTCAACCTGTATTTTTATTGCTTATTACCTGTCTCCTCCATCAGAATTTAAATTCAGTAAAGTCAGGGATTTATTTTTGTTTCGTATTTTCAGTATCTACAATAGTATCTGGCCCAAGTAAGTGATCAATAATAGCAATATAAATTAAATAAATAAAAACACAATTTTGAAAACCTACACAAAATGGATAAATTCCTAGAAATGTTGTAAGAAAAAAAATTTTAAAAATGTGAAAGTAAAAGAACCATTAGAAATTGAGTTGGTAACAAACTTCTCTTTCAAAAAAGCCCTAGACCCAAGGGGGGGGGGGACTTTTAAGGAGATAACTGCTGTTGTAGTTTTTTGAGAAAATAGAAAAGAGCTGCTACCTTATATTAGTAAGAAATAACTCTGACTCCAAAACCAAATAGACAGTATATTATAAAATAATTTCTGGCCAGGCGTGGTGGTGCATGCCTGTAATCCCAGGACTTAGGAGGCTGAGACAGGAGGATCGCAGGTTCAAAGTCAGCCTCACCAACTTAGTGAGGCTCTCAGCAACTTAACGAGACCCTGTTTCCAAATAAAAAATAAAATAGGGCTGGAGGTGTGGACCAGAGGTAGAAGGCCCCTAGGTTCTACCCCCAGTACCACAAAAATAAATAAATAAAATAAAATAATTTCTCCTATGCGTTAAATAAGCTAAATCCAAAAACGTATTAAGAAAATAACATACCATGACTAACAGGTTTATCCCAAGAGTGAAAGAATAGTTTAATATAAGAAACTCCATCACTGTTATTTTTTGATTAATGAAGTAAAGGAGAAAATTCAGTCATTTCAGTAAGTGTATTATAATTATAGTACTTAAAGTTCAATCATTATTTATGATTCAGAAAAAAATGATTAGAAGGATACTTTCTTTTTTTTTTGGTGGTACTGGAGATTGAACCCAGGGGCATTCTACCTCTGAGCTACACCCCCAGCCCTATTTTATTTTTTTATTTTGAAACAGGGTCTCACTAAGTTGCAGAGGGCCTTGCTATGTTGCTGAGGCTGGCCATGAACCTGCGATCCTCCCGTCTCAGCCTCCCAAGTACTGGGATTACATGCATGCATCACCACGCCTGGCTGGGATACTTCTTTAATAATGTGTATTTGCCAAAAACATACAAAGGGAAAATATACACACACACATTCTTTTTGTGGTGTGCTGGGGATTAAACCCAGAGGCATTCTACCTCTGAGCTATACCCTAGCCATTTTTTATTTTTTCTTTTGAGTACTAGGGATTGAAGCCAGGGACATTCTACCTCCAAGCTAGGCCTCCAAGCCCAATTTTCTTATTTGGAAACAGGGTCTCACTAATTTGCTGAAAGCCTTGCTAAATTGGCAAGGCTGGTTTTGAACCTGTGATCCTCCTGTCTCAGCCTCCCAAGTACTGGGATTACAAGCGTGCACCACCATGCCCAGCTGCCCCAGCCCTTTTTTATTTAGTCTCACTAGTTTGCTGACAGTCTCGCTAAGTTGCTAAGGCTGGCCTCAAACCTACAAATCCTCCTGTCTCAGTATCCCAAGTACTGGGATTACAGGCGTGTACCACCATGCACATATAGAAAATATTTTAAGGAGAAATCCTTAAATGGATTCCCTTGAAGATTAAGAAAAGGATGAAACTGCCCCAAATCACGGCTACTGTTTTGTATCCTCAGCTACTTAGTGAGGCTCCTCCACAACTTCCTGAGACCCGGTTTCAAAATAAAAGTATAAAAAATAGGGCCGGGGGTGTAGCTCGGAGGTAAAACGCCCCTGGGTTCAATCCCTGGTACCGCAAAAAAAAAAAAAAAAAAAAGAGAGAAAGGGCTGGGGCCATAGCTCATTGGCAGAGCATGTGCTTAGCATGTACAAGGCCCCTGGGTTTAATCCCCAATATCAAAATAAATAAATACACAAAAAGAAAAAGAGGCTACTCAAGGAGTTCACTACCTACTTATTCCTGGAAATGGTCAAGAAGCTGCATGACCAGTGGATAGGCACAAGGAGATGTCTGAACCAAATGAACAACAGATCCTTTTCAATTCTAAGATTCTGATTGTTATGTAAGATACTTGTAAAGTTAATTAAGAAAAGGCTGATTTTATATGTATCAAAAATACATTTTTAATCAGAATCTGAGGCATGTAGACATTACTTTCTATAAACTCCAGGAGCTGGTATTAAATTTAAGATAATATCAACTGTGCCCTCTTCAAAAACTGTTTTTACTGGGGAAAGAGTTCACAGTGGATTTTCTCCACTGTGACGACACAGTGGAGATTCTCTCCTGTGATGATACAGTGGTTTCAACCTAATATCCCTCCACATTTTCCTAAATTGCACCCTCGAGGAGTGGTCCACTGTTAGTGAACCAACAACCTGACTGAATAGATTTCCTCTTCCTCCATAAAAAAAGCATAACTAGCATATTCTCACAAGGGTCCTAAAACACATGCTAAGGAATAATTACTGTAGAAAGCATGTCCCTCTCTCTTTGACAATTACATTGGCTGATACTGCCTTCAAATCTGATCAACAAATCTTAAATGAGCAACCTTTAATTCTCCCTATCTCTATTTTATACCTTCTTTATCCCTTATTTTATCCCTTATACCTTATTTTATCCCTTCTCTATTTTATACTATTTTATACCTTCTTCATTTTCCTGTAGGCTTCTAATCTCTTTACATGATTATACTGTCTTTTACAACATAGAGAAAATAGAAGCAACACAGATAATTCCTTATTCTGTACCACCAAATCTACCAGGCACCCCTCGTCTCATCTGTCAGCACTTTCTGCCTTCCTCAGGGGATATACTACCCCTGCTCCTAGCTACAGTTAATCCTTCCATCGTGTTCTGGGTTCCACCCTCTCACCTGGCTCAAGAACTTTGTTCCTTCAATAATGTCCTTCACTACCATATCATCAATTTCTTCTTCTCAATGGACTGTACCATCAGTAACACATGTTCCTGTAACTGTGCTGTGCAATACAAAAATCACTAGACACATGTGGCTATTTAAATGAAATAAAATTATTATTTTTTTTTTTTTTTTGCAGTACCGGGGATTGAACCCAGGGGCATTCTACCTCCGGCCTCCACCCCCAGCCCTATTTTTATTCTTTAGTTGGAAACAGGGTCTCACTAAGTTGCAGAGGCCTCACTAAGTAGCTGAGGCTGGCTGCGAACCTGCGATCCTCTGGTCTCAGCCTCCCAAGTACTGGGATTACAAGCATGCACCACCACGCCCAGCTGAAATAAAATTAAATTTTAAAAAATCAATTACATGCGGGGCGTGGTGGC
The DNA here is from genome assembly GCA_004027185.1 of Glis glis. Classification (NCBI taxonomy): domain Eukaryota; kingdom Metazoa; phylum Chordata; class Mammalia; order Rodentia; family Gliridae; genus Glis; species Glis glis. Next base: position 13,466 of record PVJS01000658.1, on the reverse strand, counting down.
ACATGCCTGTAATCCCAGTACTTAGGAGGCTGAGGCAGGAGGATTGCAGGTTCAAGGACAGCCTCAGCAAGTAGTGAGACTCTCATCAACCTATCAAGACCCTATTTCCAAATGAGAAATAAAATTGGGCTGGGGTGTAGCTTGAATGCTTCTGGGTTCAATCCTCAGTAACACAAACACACACACACACACACACACACACACACACAATCAATTATACTAGCCACAGGTGGCTTCTGGTTGCCATATTGAACAGTATAGACAATAGAACATTTCTACTGTCAAAGAAAGTTCTATGGAATAACTGTTATGGGTTGGATACGGAATGTCTCTCCCCAAAAGTCCATACGTTAGGCAATGTAGCAGTGTTCATAAATGAACTGATTGGACTGTGAGGGCTGTAACCTCATCAGTGGACTAATTTATTTAATGGATTAATAATTTGAACTACTGGGTGGTAACTGTAGGCAGGTGCAGTGCAGCTGGAGGAAGCAGGTAACTGGGGGTTTGTGGCCTTGGACTATATCTGTCCCTGTTCTCTTCCTTTTTCTCTCTTCTTCTTCTTCTTCCTTCTTCCCTCCCATCCCTCTTGTCCCTCTCTTCTTCCCTCCCTCCCTCTCTCTCTTCCTTTCTCCCTCTCCTCCTCTCTCTTTCTGTCTCTTTCTCTATCTCTCTCTCTCTGCTTCCTAGTTGCCATGAGCTGAGTAGCTTTCCTCCACACCCTCTGCTGCCTTGAAGTTTCTGCCTTGAAACCTCTGGAAACTATGAACTCAATAAACTTTTCCTCTTCTAAGTTGTTCTTAGGTATTTTGGTCACAGCGATAAAAGAACTAACACAATAAGACTGTTCTAAAATATCCTATTTTAAAAACAAGCAAATACCCTCTATTTTAAAAACAAGCAAATACCCTCTCTCCTGATATTGCATCCATATCCAGACTATTAACCTATCAACTAATTTCTCTGTTCCCTTTAATATTACTTCTTAAAAGAGCTGTCTGTAACCACTGTCTCTACCTTCCCAATTCATTTTCTTCTTAATCCACTCAAATCATGCTCTTCTCCCCAATACACCACTGAAATCCTCTTATCAACATCAGTAATGATGCTCATGAGGCCAGACATGGATCACTTCTCTGTTCTACCTCATGTGACCTGCGCAGAAGTATTCAGCAGTTTATCACTTTCTCCTTCAACTCTGAGATCCCCACTCTTCTGATTCTCCAGCTCCCTTACTAACCACTCCCTTTCCTGGCGTTTCTACTTATGCTCTAAATCTGGAATTGAAAGTAGAACTAAGAGAACAGAACTATATCCTCTCCCAAAGTAATCTCATGCAATCTTAATGTTTTAGATGCTATTTATGTATCAATGACTTGAACTCTTTCTAGTTCCCATCTGTTCCCCAAACTCCAGACTTGCTACCTAATTAACATTTTCCCTAGAAATATAATGGGTATTTCAATTTTAACACATCCCAAACAGAACTCTTGATTTGGTAGGACTTTCCCTCCACACACATGTATGAATCCAGCCTCAGTCTCAACAAGTTGAATTATCAGCAACCATGCAGTGAGCCAATACTATCCACCCCTTCACTAATATAATCCACCTCCAAAAATATATTCCAAATGTATGCTTATTTCCATTTTCACCGCTATGACTACAGTCTAAGCCAACATTTTCCCCCCACTTAAATGACAATAGCCTCTTTGCTTTCACTCTTCCTAGAATTTATTCTTCACATAGAGAGAATGATCTTTTTAAAATATAAGATTCATGATATTCCCCCTGTCTCAAAGCTTTCCAATGTTTTCCACTAAATTAAAGTCTAAGCCTCCTAGTATAACCAAAATCCCTATATAATCCAGCCTGCATTGTCTTGAACTTTTTGAGCCATTCTTCCCTTTATTTATTATGCTTTAGCCATAGAGGCCTTTTTTTTTCCTTTCCAGCTCTTCAAATTCAGTCAGTTCCAGCCACAGCATTTTCACAGTAGTGTTTTCCTTTGCCTAGCCATTCTCTTCAGGATTGTGATGTGGCTGGCTCTCCCTGTCATCAAGAGTTCAGGTTCCTTGAATATGACCTCCTTAGAGAATTTAATGTAGTCATCCATGTCTATCACATCACCTCATTTAATTTCTTTTGTAGTAATTATCACTGTTTTCTTTTACTGATCAACTTATTGTTCAGCACCTGTGTCTCCCCACTAGTTTGCATGTAAGGCCGCAAGAACAGTGACAAATTCTGTCTTTTTACCATTACATCCCTAGTATCTCAGAAGCGTGTCTGGTATAGAGTGGGAGCTAAAAAAACAGATGTTGAATAAATGCTTATTTCATCTGCTATTCCTATTCTATATTTTAAAAGAACTGCTCAATTTCTAGACAAGGACAATTTCTATATTTTCTTTAGTAAAGTTCAATATTTTCCAATGATTTTATTCTGGTTTGTGTAAATGGCATTCATGGTCAGCATTCAATCTTGGGAAAAATACTAAATTATACACACATGCTACCCATATTTATGAAAGCTGAAAACCCTAACAGTTTGGAAACAACATAAAACCCAACAGTTTGGGAGCTCTGAAACTTACCCTCTGATAGCACTGAGGCAGAGTATTTTCCAACAAGGGAGGAGTTCTTTGCATTAATATTCCAACAGATTCTCTTAGAAGAGGAATAACACTAAACAAAAGAAAAAAAAACAGATTTATTAAAGCCACATTCTGACAATCCCATTCTGTAAGACAGTAATAATATACTTCCCTATAGTAGAACAGAAAAAGATTTACCATAATAACATCAGAAAAAAGAATGCACATTCATTACTCCAAATTTTTCATGTGATCAGTAAGTTATCATCTAAGGTAAAATTGGTGGGGTGTAACTCAATGGTAGAGTGCTTGCCTAACATGTGTGAGACCCTGGGTTCAATTCCCAGCACTGCCCCCCAAAATGAAAAATAAATACATAAATAAATAGGGAGGGAAAGAGGAAAAAAGAGAAAATATATCAATGTATAATAGACCAAACTTAAAAACTCAATAATATTGGATAACCTAAATATCTAAACACAGCATAAATTCAACATTCCAAGGTAATCATTGCCTCTCACGCCCACCGGTCCTTATTATTTATCAAATATTTACAGGCATTCATCTGAATAATACTGATAAAAATAAAAAATTAATAATTATTCCACTTGTCCAATATTTCTCAGTCATATTTTATTATTTTTAAAAATATAGAAGCCTGGCTACACCAATAGATGGAGTAAACTTGGCACCTCTAGGCATGAGGCCCAGAAGCCTGAATGTGTTGATGCAGTCTGTCTTCAACTGGCATTAAAACTACTGCTTTAGCCGGGCGTGGTGGTGCACGCTTGTAATCCCAGTACTTGGGAGGCTGAGATGGGAGGATCCAGGTTTGCGGCCAGCCTCAGCTACTTAGTGAGGCCCTCCGCAACTTAGTGAGACCTCGTTTCAAAATAAAGAATGAAAAATAGGGCCGGGGGGTGTAGCTTGGAAGTAGAATCCCCCTGGGTTCAATCCCAAGTACCACACACACAAAAAAAAGAAACTACTGCTTTAGGCTGTTGGGATGATTAAATGTACACAAAACAGTGACTAGTATAACAGTGAGGGTGACTCTCATGCAATGGCTTTCTAACCTAGACAGATATCACGTTCACTTTGGTTTTGTTTTTCATTTCTGACATGTTGAATCAGAATCTCTGAGGGAAGGTGTGTGAATCTCTGTGTTTACAAAGCTCTCCAGGTAAGATTTCCATGAGTCAGCATGGAAACACATTGCTCTACTGTTTGCAGAGAGAGAGGGGAGGTCAGAAATGGCTTCCTCACCATTCGTAGCTTAAGTGAGTGCTCACTTTTAAACTTACAGAATCTCAAAATGTCCAAAGTAAAATTCTCTTGAAAACAGCTGGAGGAGGTGAAGATCACAGGAACATATATCTTCCAAGGAAAGGTCTCACAGAAGAGTAGAAGTTGAAGTCTACCTTAAGGATTAGTGGTATTTCTGACAGATGTGAAGGAAAAAGAAAATACTAACAAAGACCAAAATAAACAGAGACAATGTTTATTTTCCTCACTATCATCTTCCCAAGGAGGCCTACTACAGTGCTAGTCACAAAGTAGGCCCATTATGATTGCTGACTGAATGAATAAAAGGTACACAGATACCAAGTATTTTAGAATCTGGATTAAAGAAAGGAAAAGGACGCAGGAAGAAATTAGAAGTCTGTTCTCATACTTAAGTATACAGTGATAAGTACTTGGATAAGAAGGGTAACTATACGAATAGACAACTGGTGTCTAACTGGATACAGTGAAAGACTAGTGAGAGCCATGTTAGAGACGAACCTCAATTACTAAATGTGTAGAGCAACAGCAATAATGAAGATGACAAGCTCAATGTGGACAGGAGTTTCAGTTATGTTTAAGTAAAAATATTCTTTAGTCAGTGATTTCAGAGCCAAGAACAATTAGACGCCACAAGGCCATTTCTTCTATTTTAGCACATTTCTCAAAAAGTGGTCAAATAATAAGGAATACTAGAAAAAAAAAAGAATGTGTTTGGAAATAAAAAGTTTTTACATACTAAGAAAAGGCAGTATCACCAAGTGAAACATAAGATATAGTTGGCCAACCCATTTATTCCATCGCTAATTAAGTTATGCTGCAAATTAATTTCATTAAACAATCAGTAAAAAGCAAGCATTTATTAAGCACCTATTATATACTTGGAATCAGATTTTCTAGAACCAGATGGGATCTTACTCTAAAGTTGTATGATGCAGCTTGACATGACTGAAGCCATCTTGCGTCATAACCACTATGACTGCTCCTGAGTTAACTCTAGCTGATTTTTCCTAAAAAATTTCCCAGCAAAGCATAAATAGAGAAAACCATTAGAGTCAAATGTGATGCTTTACAATCAGACCCTGGCTCTTGGCTCCAGGGATGCACATGACTCTTTGATACTATCTTAAGATAAACCAGGAACTGCCCGGCGTGGTGGCACATGCCAGTAATCCCAGTACTTGGGAGGCTGAGACAGAAAAAGCACAGACTCATGGCCAGCCTCAGCAACCAAGCAAGACTCTCAGCAACCTAGTGAAACCCTGTTTCAAAATTAAAAAATAAAAAGGACTGAGGGTGTATCTCGGAGGTAGAATGGCCCTGGATTCAATCCCCAGTATAGAAAAAAAAAAAAAGATAAACCAGGTACCTTCTAGCTAGAATGAAGTCACTGTGTACTAATTCATAAATTCACCACTTTCTGTCTCAAAGTGTGGGGATCCAACTGGTCTTGCTGCCACTTGCTGCCACCATGTTTCTTTAACTCAGTCAGTTCCCTGGATCTGTCTACCTCGCTTTAATCGCACAGCACCTTGGAGGCAGTTCTCATATATTAAGACCAAGCTGTTTCAGAATAAGAGGTGGAGAACACCAAAGTAATTTGCCAAAGGATGCAGTTTGAGAGCAGAAGAGCTAGAACAACAGACCAGGTCTTTTGACTTCAAGTTCAGTTTTGAAAAGTTCAAGTCAACAAACATTTACGATATGCCTATCATGTGCTAAGCATGGGAAATAAAAAAAATACACAGTACTGCAAAAGAATTCATAAGTTTAAAAAAAAGCCTAATAGGACGATGGAAATCAGGAAATGAACACTGATTTAGCGCCCATTCTTTAGAAGAAAGCATATGAGTTCAAATCAACTAAAGAATATACTTGTATCCATTTTCATTTTCCATGAACTTTTGGTGAACAGTTTTCTTTACGATATGTTGACAACTTTTAAATGTTCCTTTACAAATAAAGAAAAGGGGAGAAAGAATAGAAAAGGACATGGGCTCATCTGTAACAGGAGGCACACAGAATGGGCAGAGAAATTACGCATGAAACGTCTTTTTGTGTGCAATTTTTAAGATAGTTATTGTTTTAGAGCCCTTAGGTTTAGTCTAATATTTCCTCCAAGAAGCTAAAATATAATAAGAAAGGGTGAGTCTAATCTATAATCCTCAGTGAGGAGATCAGCCTGAAAACATTAAGAGTATCCCATATAGACCTAGTCTCTTCATAAGTCATCAGAACCACCATCTATAGATTTATCCAAATCTTCATTCAGATTTTTATTGTATATTCTATGAGCATTGCTTCCCAAAGTCTTCTACTTCTAGAAAGGGATCTAGTCCTTCACTTTTTCTCCTACAATTCACTTTCAATGAGGCCCTTAGTTTGAAGATTCTAGAATTGGTTAAGATGTTACATGATCATCGATAATACCTTATTAGAATTGAGGATTTGGAGATCACTGGCTCAAATATTTATTTTAGAACAACTAAATACAAGACACTGTAACTAATATAAGGAAATAAAATTGAGAGTGAATTTGTTTTATTTAGTTTTAATGGTGCATTGTAGTCTTGCATTATAATGTAGTTCAGAGTAATAGTAACATACATGCATGTAGCACTTGGTGGGCTTCCCGTGGGCTTCCCCCAGGCTCCCTCGAGAATGTATCTTAAGAGAAGGGTCAAACTGTGGTCTTTACTGAAGTGGCTACTGTATGAAATTTGGAATGGTTGCCTCCTTAAGTAGAAGTTAAATAAAATGTTTAATTTCAACAGCAGCAAGCACGTCCCAAAGCATATGGATATCTCACACTAATTTTCTTCAACAGCAGTTTTAAAATAATGTAAGAATTTCAGCTGTAGGCACTATTAGTAGATCCTGAAATTGTGATGGGGGAAAAAGTACCCGCTCAATTACATGGTGATAGCAATTTAGAACCTAGGTCAACTTCTATAATAATTTCAAAGGTCATAAAAGTGTAAAAGTAACCTGAAGAAACTCTAGTTTTTGTCTTTTAAAATTGTGTTTAGCTCAGGAGTTTGTGTCCACATTTTTCTGATTAAGTATTGTAATGGGGAAACATAAAAAGCATGGATCTATCTAGCCATAATGAAAGGATATGTAGAAAAAGACAAAGTTAGCAAATTCCTAACTGAGCTAAGACTTAGAGCTGTATCCAAACCCAAAAAATAGGCATTTGGAAACAATTAGAGGTTCACTTCTAGCCAACTAACTCAATTCCAGCTTTCACAATGAAACACTATTTTCCTATCATATATAAAAAGGAATGAGTCATTAGGTACAACTTTACCAGTAAAGTAGGGTAAAGATTTTCTCCTTCAAAAGGTGGAGGTAAATCAAATTTATAATCATACCATTATAAAATTACTTTGAAAACTTTTAGCCTTAAATTATAACAGATTAAATGAACAATAGTTTTACTCTGTAATGTCAGGAACTTTGCAAATGAAAATATATTCAGATCTCACTTCAGAAGCAGCTTTTAAAAGGGAAAGATACTCACCATTTCAACAGTAAATAAAATGGTCTAGCAGTAATTGTAAAGAAAGCAAACAAAAGAAAAGGGTATGCATTATGAAAACTTCTGAAGGACAATTAGGCTAGTGGACAATCATAATGTTTAATAAAAATTTTCAGAGTTAAAACTATTATTTAAAACTGGACGTGGTGGTGTATGTCTATAACCCCAGTACTTGGGAGGCTGAGACAGAAGGACTGAAGATTTGAGGCCAGCCTGAGTGACTTAGTAAGACCCTGCTTAAAAATAAAAGATAAAAAGGGTTAGGGGTGTAGCTTGGAGGGAGGATGCCCCTGGGTTCAATCCCTAGTACCAAACCAAACCAAATAAAAACCTATTACTTAGATCTGAGAATAAACATCCAGTAATAATAATTAAAAGATGATTACTGATTCAACTCTGTGAATTGGCTTATGGGCTAAAGCCCTCCTGCATATTGTCAGGAGTATTTCATAATCTACAAACACAGAAAAAAACTGTACTTTAAATAACACATCAATGTGAAGGTCTAGAATATCTCATATACTAAAACCTTTTAACAGACAAAAAGAAAACTGGCCTATAATTGTAATCCAATTCGTATTTAAATTTTAAATGTGTAGTCACATTTTAGGAAATCCAATTAACCCAATTAACCCAGTTAATCTAGAATTTCATAAACATTGTAGAGAACCGATAACCAAAAATTATACTACCTGGGAATGAGGTTTACTCTATAATTATACTGAGTTTCTGAAATTTATGGTTTAAATCAATGCATATTTACAAAGTATCTACTTTGCTCAATGATGGGGATAATAAGATACCCTACGGTATCCCTAGAACCTGGAGCCAAAGTCATGAAAAAGTTGCTCCTTTCCCTAAGCTTCTGGAACCTAGTTATAACACCTAACATGTCTGGTCTTTGGAACAAAAATATCAGTATATAATGTCAAATTAGTAAATAATTAATAATGTTTTTGTTCAGATAGCACTTAATAGCTTTTAAAGAGCTTTCATAAAATTTTTAAATTTTAAAAAATTTCATAAAATTTTTCTATTTGGATCCTCACAACCGCCTTAAGTAACCTTAAGAAAATGTTGGAGCATGGTGTGGGGGCACATGCCTGTAATCCCAGTTCTTGGGAGGTAAGACAGGAGGACTGCAGGTTCGAGAACAGCATGGGGTAACTTAGACCCTGTCTCAAAATAAAAAATAAGAAGGAGGTATAGCTCGGAGGTGGAATACCTCTGGGTTCAATCCCTAGTATCACACACACACACAAAAAAAAACGAAGAAAGAAAAAATGTTGGAATTACAGAATACTGAATTGAGGCAAGATCATAAGAAGTCATTTAGACTAAACTCCCTCACTTTACTGCGGAGAAAACCAACTCAGAGGATTTATGGCTACTTTTTGTTTGTTATGCCTGGGTAAGAAGCAGAGCTCGGTGTGACAGTGCAAGACTAAAGCCCTCTGTACACTTACAACAGCTCATCACAGCCAAGGTCGTGACATACTTTATTCCCAATGGCCAGCACAGTACTTGGAACATAAGCACTTAACATGCATCTGCTGAATGTACTATTTAAAAGCTAATGGAAACTACTGGAATATACAATGGCCCTCATTCACATGACTTTCAACTCTTCAGTAATAACTACATAGGAAAAGAGTCAAAAGTTCCCAATCAAGTCACTCCTAAAAAAGAACCACCAGGCGTGGTGGTGCACACCTTTAATGCCAGTACTTGGGAGGCTGAGACAGGAGGATCACAGGTTCGAGGACAGCCTCAGCAGCATGGTGAGACTCTCAGCAACCTAGTGAGATCCTGTTTCAAAAACAAAAAATGAAGGGCTGGAGGAGTAGCTTGGAGGTAGAATGCCCCTGGGTTCAATCCCCAGTACAAAGAAAGGAGGGAGGGAGGGAGGGAGGGAGGGAGTGAAGGATGGAGGGAAGGGGAGGGGAGGGGAAGGGAGGGAAGAACTGACTTGTGATAAACAGGCAAAGTAAGCAGGGCATGGTGGGACACACCTGCAATCCCAGTTCTTGGGAGGCTGAGACAGGAGGATCACAGGTTTGAATCGAGCCTTAGCAACTTTGTGAGGTTCTCAGAACTTAGTGAGACCCTGTTTCAAAGACAAATAAAACAGGGCTGGGGGGTGTGCTCAGAGGTGCAAAATCCACCCCCCCCAAAAAAGGGGCAAAGTATTTTATCTATACTCAGCTAGGTGAGACAAATTAGCATTCTCAAATCTTAATGTGCAACTTATTATGTTACTAAAATTTTTTTTCTTTATTTTCATGAATAAGAAATAATCACACTAGAAACAAAAGTTTAAAATAGAAATAGACAATAGAATTGATGAAGAGTGCAAAAAGCCCCACAAAATATACATAGCCATGTGAGAAGATTAGATAGGAATAAATTCCTATTATGAATAGATTCCCATTATGTGTAGTATGTTAATTTAGCATTGACAAGATAATGAGACCTGGAGGAAACTCCCCACTATCCTGAAACTGAATGAAAGTGGGGGATACACTAGCATGGAAACAAGGAGAAGATGAAGTTCTATAGGGAAATCTGCATTTTAGAAATAAACAAGTAAAGAAATAGGACCATGTTTAGAAAAAACAGATAAGGCAAGCCAGGCATGGTGGCGCACGCTTGTAATCCCAGTACTTGGGAGGCTGAGACACGAGGATCACGGGTTTGAAGTCAGCCTCAGCTCCTTAGTGAGGCCCTCCACAACTTAGTGAGACCCTGTTTCAAAATAAAGAATAAAAAAATAGGGCTGGGGGTGTAGCTTGGAGGTAGAATGCCCCTGCGTTCAATCCCCAGTATCACAAAAAAAAAAAGAAAAACCAGATAAGACAATAAACATTCATCAAGATTACCAAAAGCAAATTACCATTCAGATGGCTTCAGAGATCACAAGTTTTAGCCTAGAACCAAAAGCCCTTAAGATCAACAAGAAAAAATCCAAGAAGAAACAGACTAAAGTGCTAACTGATCTCTAGATTTTACAGGCTATTAGGAATCTGAGCTAACCTACATCTATCTAATTTAAGCTTAAAAATGGTATGCTTATAACTGATCTAATCGACATGGTGTTCAAACCTCATCATGTCCTCACAATACATTTATAAAGTTTTGCCTCTTGAAAAAACCCACCTTAAAAAAAAAACACCTTTTTTAAGGTGCTAGGGATTGGACCCAGGTCCCTGGCACAGGCTAAGCATGCACTCTACCATGAGCTATAATCCCAGCCCTGGCCCTTGCCTCTTAATGGGTGAGTGTGTTGCTCAGAAGAAATCTAGTATCCAAGAAGGGCATTGGAGAAAGTAGAAATGGGCATCAGTGAGTGTAGCAACCCCTTTATCCTCCTAAATGACAGAGGTGGAACCTCTCTAGGTTTGGTTTGCTCTGTCTCTGGCCCATCATAATCAGCACCAGTCGTTAAATAAGATGCATCTGCTCCTCTCCCTCCTGCCTCATTTGATAATGAGTGAATATGAGTCAGTTAACATGAAAAGGAGCATGTCACAGCAGTAAGCAGCAAAGACTACATTGAGGGGCATGGTGCCTGTTTCCCAGCAGCCATCTTTTGGGCTGGCAGGAAGGCAATTAGCACTTAACTTCCTATGTGGCAGGTACTATTTAAGACTTTATACAAATTAACCCATTTAATATGTATAACTCAACAAATTATGAGGTAGGTTTTATTATCATTTCTACTTTAAAGATGAAATAGTGAGGCAGGGAGAGTCACAGGATTTGAGCTCAGGCAGCTTGCCTCCCTAGAGAGCTCCCTTGCGCACTCTGATCTGCCTCCAATGCAGTCATGACATGGCTTCCCGGGCTCTTAGTGCACCTCTGCCTGCAGGAAAGTCCTGACTTTAGGAGAAGCTATCTTCAGAGTGCACAGGAAGCCTGAACCACAAAAAGAAGGGAAAAAGCTCACGAAAATATGAACAGTGAAAACGACCCAAGAGGACCTCGGCAACAGGCAGTGACAGCTAACAATGTGCAAGTTTTCCACCATCTGAGCTGACCGATATGGTTAAAACATGACCAGAAATAAATCGCTGACACCTCATTTCCACTAAGCGTCCACACTCTGCTGACTTCTAACGCTGCATGATTGCTAGGAGCAAACCTATGAAATAAAATACAAAATAAAATAATCCTTTTTAAATTGTTTACCTAAAGTAAATTTTAAAAAAAAATCACTGAGTATATGTATATACACACATATACATACACAAATATATATGTATAAATTTTTAAAAAATCACTGAGAGAGCCGGGTGTGGTGGCACATGCCTGTAATGCCAGTACTTGGGAGGGTGAGACAGGAGGATCACAGATTCAAGGACAGCCTCAGTAAGTAGTGAGACTCTCATCAACCTAAAGAGACCCTGTTTCAAAATAAAAATTAAAAATAGGGCTGGGGATATATCTTGGAGGTAGAATGCCCCTGGGTTCAATCCCTAGTACCCCCCCCCAAAATCTCTGTGAGAACATATATCTGTATATATATGCTTATATATGATCTCAAAGTAGGTTCTTAATTGCTACCTTACCTTGGATGCTAACTACATTAAAATATTTAGTTGCTGAGGTAAGAGTAGAAGTCATGTTTTCAAAGGATTAATTATGCAAAAGAACAAAATAACTTTAAGTACAAGCTATACCTAGTGGTAAAGAGTCTGAAATTAATTACACACAACTTAACAGTGAACATTAAAATTGATGAACCAAAAAGGGCTATTTTTTTCCTTTTACAGCAAGTAAATGAAGAATTGAAAAATCTTTATTTACTTTTCACATTCTTTGACTTATTTTTTGAAAGGCTAAAATTGTTAATTCCAAAATCAAAGTATATTAAAAAATAGATTCAAAGTCTGATTTCTAATCCCTTCCTTCCCCTCTGCCTAGAGGTAACTGTATTTATTTTATTTTATCTTGGTTATTCTTCTGGTGTTTCTTTTAAAAAATTATATGAAAATATGTAGATTATATGTCTATCCCTTCTCATATAAAAGTTAGCAGTGCTTTTACATAACTTATTTTGTATACCTATGTATCATGTGGTACATATTAAGTGCTTTTCAAGTACTATATTGTTTTCTTAATAATGTATCTATATTAATCATGCAACAATAATCACACCACAGTACCAAATAAAGATCATCCTTATTCTTTTATTATAGTTGTGTAGAACTCCCTTAATGATGGACATTTGTGTTCCTTCCAATCTTTTGCTATTACAAATAAAGCCACAAAAAATAACCTTATAAATATGCCCTTTCCTGTTTTTGCCAATTTATCCTAGAAACAGGACTGCATAATCAAAAGTAAATGGATATTTAATTTCTCTCCACAGAGACAACACTGTTATTGGCAAAGTATGAGCGTGTATGTTTTGCTCACAGCCTTGCCAAAAGATTACGTTAACTTTTGGTTATTTATCCACCTTGAGGGGTGAGAAGTGATGTTTCAATGTAGTTTTAATTTACATTGGAATTGAACTACTTTTATATGTCTGAAAGTCATTCCTGTGAACTAAATGTACTTATATTTCTGCCTATTTTTCTAACAGGATGTTGGCCTACTTTGTGTGTGTGTGTGTGTGTGTGTGTGTGTGTGTGTGTGTGTGTGTGTGTTTGTATGGAACCCAGGGCCTTGTGCATGCTCTGTAAGCACTCTACCACTGAGCTGTACCTCCAACTCCTAATTTAGTTTTTATTTTTATGAGCTCTCTATATATGAAGCAGGGTATCCCTTTATGGTCTAAGTGGCAACTACCTTAGTTTATTATGCTTTTTGACATTTTTTTTTTTTTTTTGCGGACCAGGGATTGAACTCAGGGGCGTTCTACCTCCGCGCTACACCCCCGGCCCTGTTTTTTATACTTTATTTTGAAACCGGGTCTCACGAAGTTGCGGAGGGCCTCACTAAGGGGAGAGAGAGAGAGAGAGAGAGCGAGAGAGTGAGAGCTGAGGCTGGCCGCGAACCCGGATCCTCTGGTCTCCGCCTCCCAAAGTACTGGGATTACAA